>JAECUM010019460.1:0-73915 GCA_016617855.1 Megalonaias nervosa | reverse complement strand
TATGTAAGGTAAAGTTGTTTGCATTTAAAACATGTACAGTGGAGAGAATGTTGGCATACCTTTATGCTACTTTGATGTAATGTGACTGACATTTCTTTGGATATTGTACTTTTGGAAATTGTAAATGATCTTAGCACACTGCTAACTAAAATGACTGCTCCCTTGTGCTCCAAAAAATCAGCCTGAATTTGTCTAAAGTACACTATCCTTAGCAGCTATTAAAATAGGGAAAATGAATTTTGCCAGACTAGACAATACCAGCTTCTCAAAGTGCAATGAATGAATTACCAAATATATAAAATATAAAAAAAAGTTGTCAGCTCTTTTTTACAATTTACCTCTGAAGTCCAGGAAGTGAAAATGACCAAGTGGAGCTAGCCCTTTTTTGAATGATGCACATCTGGAGTAAGGCCAAGCTGTATACTCTATAACCCATATTACACCCATCAATCATACACCACAATAAAGGGAATTAAAGGTTCTTTGAACAATACCTAAGATAATCAAGGTATTTTATAAATAGCCAGTATAACTAGTGAGGAAACCCGAGGGAATTCTTTTTCTTTAAAATTCTAACCCTATGCAAAATACGAAACTGTAGACCGCCACCTTTCCGGAAGTGGACCAAAGTTCGCGCATGCGCATATAAAAGGAAAGGTATCAAATGCAGCGATTATGAATAAAGTTAGGGTTAAGGTATTCTGTCTCTGTCAAAATGAATTTGCACACAAACTTTTAGGTAATATTTTAAAGGCAAAATCCAATGAGCATATTTAAGATTTGTAATTTTTCCTGAATAAAGACCTGGCAACTGTTGCAAATTATAAGTTCAAGTAAATCATAAACAGGTTATTGTAAATATATGGCATGACATCATTGGTGGACTAGATTTAGTATAACTCACAAGCTCATTGTCAATTGCCAAACCAACTAGTCCACATAAGATCTAAGATATTACATATCCATTAACTTTTAATTATCACTGGATACTGCCAAACCAACTAGTTCATCTAAGATATCACATAGTATATACCCATTAAACTCTAATTATCATTTGCCACTAAGCCAACTATTCCACACAATAGAGATGATAGTATATATCCATTAACCTTTAATTACCTACCAGCATATTAAACTACAGTTGATGGGGGGTTGTGCTGTCTGCAATCGTATGGATGTTGCACATACGGCGGGGGGAAGAAACAGGGAAGATAATATAAGTTGCAAGTTCTAAGTAAGAGACAGTAATTCTGTAAGAAAAAGAACCAACTCAGATTACAGTTTTTGACATATTACATTTACAAATTGTTATGGCTGATGTAAAACAGTTTGATATCCCTAAATAGCACTTGATTTTTATAGATTACCCTCTATATAATTTTACATACAGTATTGATCATCAGAAAGCACTATTTCAGTGTTTACTTGTAGAATATCTACATATTACTACATATAATTACATCTTTTCAGACATATACAAATACATTGAAAGAATAACTTGTAATTTTTGGTACATGTACAGATATGTTTTTGACAAATCGGACACAGATATATCATTCATAAATCAATAACTGAACAAATATTTATTTTACAATAGCACCTTTAAGATAAACAGTTTTAATTAAAAGAAGTTCTGCATATACTTGCTTATAAATCAAGTCCAACTGCACAACTACATACATCCTGATCTGCCATCATGTGAAGGAAAATCAGTGTGTATGTTGTTCATACTACTGATTACTCCTAAGAAACTACGTTGATCCAGATCTGCCAGTACATTATGCAATGGTAGATCTGGGTCTGTGCAACATACAGTCTGACTTGACTTACATGCAAGTATACATGCTAAGACAAATTTGATTTTGATTGCTAATCATTTAAAATTATCCAACATATGAAATAAGTGTCTGTATGAGATCATGTTCCACTTTGTTTTTTCATAAACTATTTCACCTAATGTTATCTTAACACTGATGTTAAATTTGAAAACTTGAGAGAAAATTATTGTTTTTGAATTTAGCATATCAAAATTATAGCAGCCACAGCTTTATAAATTAATGCAAAACTTCTTTCGAGTACCACTGAAACATTCGTAAACAATCATAAAATCAACATGTTTTGTACAGGATAACAAAGGCCTTAAAAAAAAATGACTAACAAATCTAGAGGTTTATTTTGTCTGACTATAAGAATATTTTGTAGAAATAAATTGTATGTATTTGTATGGTTTATCACAGTTGTACATGACATTATTAAACTGTAAACTTGAATAGAAAGTAAAGGGTCTATATTTAAGATGAGTAAATACTCTGGTTGAGTTTGTATGACTCACTAAAAGGGTCTATATTTAAGATGAGTAAATACTCTGAGTTTGTATGACTCACTAAAAGATCTCGGGTATGAAATCAACATGAATTATTTTGGATACAATTTTTACCCCATAAAGTGTGATGACTGCTAGGAATTATTTATGAATTATAGGCAAATTACTGGACACATACATATTATCCAAAACTGATATCTTTGTAGATTTTTTTAGGTTCTGGCAGAAATGAAATCATTAAAAACAAAAAAAATTCTAAACAACATTTAAAACATATATTTAATTCCTTTTGCAGTTCTCCTAAGTAATCTGATTTTTATTTAGGGGTAGTTCTGCTGCATTTTACAAGAACCTTTCTCACATAACAGTAATATTAATAAAACCAGTAATTGTTCATGTAAATACTATTAACCTAAATATAAATTTAACTGACATTTCAGTCCATAAAAAATAAACTGGAAATGTCTAATCCTGTTTTGTTCTAAATGCTAATTACTTGCCCTTAAAAATCTCCAGTGTTGATTCTCTCCACCCTTGCTCTTGAAGCTGTGGGCATTTTCTTTTCAATTAATTTTTTGTTTATCTTTTTTTAATTATTGTCCACCAGAAACCTATCGCATGACTTGTTGTTTTAATATGCATCAACTGAAAACAACCTTAAAGCACAAAACACAGGAAAGTAGGCCAAACAAACCCGCTTTCTGTTACCATGACTGAGAAAGCAAATAATTTATGACAAAAATATATGCCAAAAAAATTATTCATCACTGAAAACAACCCCATTTTTTTCAACAAGTAAAACCATGGCAAAATAAAAATTGGTGTAAAACTATTATTCGATATATTCACTGTCTAATCATATATATGTATATAAACAGCTAAAACAATCTATACATATCGGAGTATTTCTTCAGATTATTACATTAGCGCAATACTGACAGAATCAGTGGCATATATATGTACATTTAAGCATTAAAATTATAAATTTTCTAACATTATTGCTTAAGCTACCCATACATAATTTAAAACCGCATTGAAAATTTCAAAGCAGATGTGCTGTATATAAAAGTTTGATAAAAAATAAAAATTGTCCAACATCTTCTAAATCACACACTAATAAAGATTTCATATTACTAAATAAGTACAATATCATTGTCCTATGTGTAGATGAGATAAGGTGTACATTTTTCATTGGTTGATCACAGATTAGTCTTGGCCTGTCCTTCCTACAAAGAGAATTTAGAAATCCATTGGATTCAATTTGCTTTTCCCTATATATTGGTTTGGCTTTCTGAAGCGGGATCAGATAACCACAGCTAACAGGTGACCAAGGTCAAAAACAGGTGACCAAGGCTAATAACATAAGACTAAGGCTAATAACAGATGACCAGGCTAATAACCGATCAACCCAAGCTGTTTTGTCCATCACAGCTTATCTAGGATTTGGTAAACGTGGGCACTTGCCCCAAATGATTCTAAAAAATGGGTAGCCAACATAGTGATAAGGGGCACCTGCCAAGTATACTGCAAACGTTTTTTAAAACTAAAAATTCAACATATCCAAACAGCAATATAAAGTATAATAAGTGGATTAAATTAAATCATGGGTTCTGTGTATTACAGTGTAACATTAAATGTATATTGTGCATTCTCAGTATTACAGTAAAACACTTAATGGATGTTGTGCATTCTCAGTATCGCAGTAAAACAATTGATATTGTGCGTTTCCAGTATTACAGAAAAACACTTAATACATATCATGTTCTTAATATTATGGTATAACAGTAAATAAAAAAAACTGCTCAGCATATTACAGTATAATACTACAAACTGAAATAAAAAACTTGTGTTTTATAATAGTAGTTTTCTCTAAACACTCATCATTAAAGAATCAAACAATGTGTTGCAAATCAGGTCACTTCTCTGCCCATTTTTATATCTTACAAAAACAATGTCATGTATTTACTGTGTGTCACATGATAATTGTCATGGATGTAGTCTAAGATTTTCAATTTGTTTCAAATCCTTAATTGCTTGTTTGTGGGCTGGTAATTCAATGTGTGTAAGTTTTAATGTTCTGATATTACTATTACAAAGTGTGCAAAGTATCTCATTAGTTTCTAGCTGTGGTCAATTTTATTTAAAGGCTGAAACAAAATATTATTTTTTTCTTGATGCTGCAAGGATCCTGTTTCAGTAACACCAGCTTTAGTATTAGGATTTCTTGTTCACTGTCACTGTGCCTATTGACAGAAACATCTGTACTCTGTTATTTGACATATTACTGTCTGAGAGAAACATCTGTACTCTGTTACCTGGTGTATTACTGTCCAAGAGAAACAACTGCACTCTGAGTGTTATTTTATGTATTACTGAGATAAACATCTGCACTCTGACAGTTACTTGACGTATTACTGTCTGAGAGAAACATCTGCACTCTGACAGTTACTTGACGTATTACTGTCTGAGAGAAACATCTGCACTCTGACTGCTATCTGACGTATTACTGAGAGAAACATCTGCACTCTGTTATCTGATTTATTATTGAAACATCTGCACTCTGACTGTTACTTGACATATTACTGTCTGAGAAAAACATCTGCACTCTGACTGTTACCAGATGTATTTTAGTCTGACAGAAACATCTGTGCTCTGACTGTTATCTGATGTATTACTGTCTGAGAGAAACAGCTGCTCTCTGACTGTTATCTGATGTATTACTGTCTGAGAGAAACATCTGCACTCTAACTGTTGACATATTACTGTCTGAGAAACATCTGCACTCTGACCGTTGATGTATTACTGTCCAAATTTCAACTGGTTTTGCCATTTAACACATCACCCACCTCAGCAAACATCCTCTCCTGACCTTTCTTAGGAACCAATCAGAACTGATCATGCAACACACAGAAAATATGTGACATGATTCACAAAAACACATGGTCACATGCAGTGAATGACATCCAGAATTTTTAGATATAAAAATTACCACATTCTTGACACAGGAAATCTTAATTTTTGGAGTGACTTCACGAGCACACATCCTAGATGCAACCCCGTTTCATGTATCATACAGTGCAAGCACTGTAATCCAGATCTGTTGTCATGTGATGAAAATGCAGATCTGGGTTATTTCAAGTAGATGTTGTAGCATATACATATGACCCCTACTGGCATGTCAGCACAATACTGGTTACAGTCATACATGATAAAGTATGTATGTATGTATGTATGTATGTATGTATGTATGTATTACTGGTCTCATGATTAAAAGTCCTAATACAGAAGAAGGTACAAACTATAAAATCCTTAAAATAAAGGGTCAAAAGTTGTTATATCAACAACATTCTTGTAAAAAGTCCAAGGTTTCCCCTCATGGTACATCATTATAAAACCTTAACTGAATTCACATCAGAGGCTCATGTCTCAGAGCGGGAAGCCAATACACATGTTCTGATTTGTTAGTGCAGTAGGTGATGTCAGATGCGGGTTTCTGCTGTTTGCAGATGAGTGTATCCCATACATCTACCCTGATCTGCAAGTGCATTAAGCAATGACAAGATCTGAATATTTGCCGTTTCCAGGCAGGTTTATGCCATACATGGTTAGATATGGTATATGCTATACAAACTTTTTCAAGGGATTTTCACAAAGTACTCAAATTACTCAACACTGTCACAATCAAATCAATGAATGACTATGATGAGGTGAATACATCGTACAATTGTGCTAAAAGTTGACAAAATAATACAATCCATACATATTATGCAAAAAAATAAAAAAACAAAACAAATTATAGTGGTGGCTTAAAATTATATGCCATATTGCTCAAAATTATTAAAATCACCAATAATGTGTTTTTGTCTATATATCTACACACACAGTTGGTACTAAATTTATTTAACTTTGATTTTGTGCCTATCATAATGGTCACACTGTTAAATCATTTTCATTAAGTGTACACATTTTCTTGGCTTTCATAGCTGCTTCAAACCATAAATTTATAGACCCCATGAATAGAGTTCTGCCTTTCAAGAGAACAGTCACCCTGGACCTATCTTAAATTTAAGTACATGTACTCACAAGGTCATCAAAATAAAGCAACAAAACAAGTTAAAAATAATACCATTGAAAATATATGAATCCAGTTATATGTTTTGTTTGTGAGAAATGAGTTTGTTGTTTGTGAACAGTCTTTTCAGCACCCCTTTGTGAAAGTAGATTTATTACCTTGTAGACAATATGGTGGGAAAAAGAAAAAAAGTGAAAAAAATGTGTCCTTCATATAAAATTGAGGTACAAACTATATCTGAAAATTAGATAAGAAATGAATAAAATTTAAAGTCTTACCTCATATTTTTGCAAGCTACATCTATTCAACATTAGGATCCTCTCAAATCCAGCCTTAAACCCTGCTTTCATGCACTATTGTACGTACCTGTTTATAAGTCAGGTACAACCACAAAGACCAAGGTCTGCCATTGCAACATGTTCTGGCAGATATGGGCCTATGCAGCTTGTTTGGAGTAACCAGTAGGACAGAAAGCATAGTCCTCAATCTGCTGGCACATTATACAATGGCAAATCAAGGTCTATGTTGTTTGCAGTTGGACTGGGCTTCAAAGCAAGTACATCAAGTATTTTGTATCTTAAAGAAATCATAAATACCAGAAAGTAAAAGAGCCTGTATGTTAAGATTTGGCCTAAAAGTAATTTTAAAATATTTTTAAAAAACGTAAATAAAAGCCAGATAATTTAAAAAGAGGCCACCTTTCTCTCCAGCCAGCCTTCTTTTATTTAGCTAGAAAAGATGAAAGGAAGTGATAAATTTTAACACCGAGTTATCCTAATACTAGGTTTAAACTAGGGCATGGAATGGACACAAATATATACGCAAAAGTGACCAATATGTCAAGCTTCCACCAAGGTGAACAAAATATAAATAGGAAAAATATGTAATTACCTGTGTATAACACAACGCAGAGTGAGACCTTCTGCATAACGAACAGGCAGATCAAGGTGGGGGGTGGAGCCTACATCTTGTGGCACAGCAACACCATGAAGGTTATAATATGCATAGGAAACTCAAACACAGTGTCCTGTCTAAGTATAGACCATGACAGCTGACAGCTCTCAGTAGGTAGGAATAAAACTGTATCGTTCTGGTCACAAGTTCAATATCTTAACCACCAAGCCATCATGGCTGTTACTCATCCGGGTTAAGATTGTCAGATCTACTGGCACATTATGCACTGACAGATCTGAGTTGACACTGCTCGCAGTACATGTTATTAACAATAAAATATGGTCAGAGGAAATAGGAAAAAAAAAAGGATGACTGCAAAGATTATGTGAATAAATTGATGTTAATGACAGATGCAATGGAATCATATGAATGATAAGACCATCTATGTATCAATCATTTATATTTGATCATCAGTCTTGTCCAACTGCAGACAACATAGACCCCGATCTCCCATCACATACTGCACTGGTAGATCAGAGTCTATATTGTTTGTTTTTACCGATTACTCCTAACAAATTGCATACACCATGATCTGCTTGCGCATTATGCAACATCAGATATGGTCTGTGTTTTTAAAGGCTGATTTTGACTTATTAGTGCACAATACAGTATGCAAATTTCAACCTAACATATAAAGTAACAACTACTGTTAGCTATAAGAAGAAATGCTTGATTGATATGAACTATTACATGGTGTTTATAATTCTAAGGCATCTGTGATAATATATTGAAGAAACTGGGCATGTTTGAAAGTTATAAACTGATATTAAAGTAAAATGCAGTACTGCAACAAGATCCAGTCCTAATGAAATATGGTCTAATATACAAAGTTTAAAAGATGTACATTGAAAAACAAAAACAGCACCAAACATTTAAATTACTGATCAATCATATTCAAAAAATTAAATGAGACAAAGTTCTATCAAATTTCGAGGATTTCTTTCATGAAAGAACAAAATATAAGTAAAACTAAGGGAGGATGCAGTCACTCAGAGATAAAACCTTCCCATATATGCATTGATGGAAACTATCAAATGTAAAGTACATTGTTGAATACAGGCAATTCAATCACTTACAACAGTACATGTAGGTTATCAGTATAACAACTTGATCTGGGTGCATGAAATTGCCTCAGATTTCATTGTGGAAGGATGAGATACAATACTAAATCAAGATGTGAATACAAGTACCGTCAGCAGTACATATGTTTAGTGGATTGGTAGTGACCAATTAAAGTTAATTGTTTAAATCAGAATTTCATTAAAATTCCATAACAATAATCATAATAATTTTATTTATGGTAAGATTTAATCCTGTAATATCAAAATATATGCTACATTAGAATTCATTTCAAATGTAGGTTTTCCTGTATGGACTGACATGCAATAATTTTAACATATGGTACATGTATATGCTGAGACCAGAAAGAGGGGAGACAACAATATAAATTTGTCTACCTTTATCTTCTGCTAATAATAACTTCAAAAGTGTTTCTCCAATCTTAAAATATATAGCACATGAGTAAAAAATCTAATAATTGTACTTTTGTGATTAATCAAAATTTCTAATACCTGTTTTGTAATAGTAAATGCAATACAACATTTCATTTACAAACAACTAAAATTGTAAGCATTATAAAATGCATTTTCAAAAACTGTCTTTGACAAAGTCATGAATTGCAACTAGACATACATATATTAGACTGTACATTTTTTAAACAGAAATCTAAATACTTCATTCAACGAAAACAACCTAAGACCACTAGTTCTGAACAGAACAGACTGTGATAAATTTATCAACATGCACAGCAATTAAGACATCAATTAGCACCAGTAAATACATTAACTATATTTGCTAACAGAACATGAATTCTGACTGACTGTTGCACTGTGCAAGAAGATAAAATATGCAGAAATACAGCACTAAGCCAGTTAATACATTTTCACTGCTGAACACAATGAGAATTTATTGTACTTTTTCTCTCTGGCTGTAGCAGGATGTTTGAACAGGCACCTGATGGTTAAATTATGTGCCAGATTGTTTTTTATTGTTTGTCAGACAGCTCTTGCCTCACAATTACAATGGAAACTAAACTGGTTTGTTTTGAATACTCAAAGGTCCTGCAGCCAATCGAAATCAACATTTCTTCAACAAGACTTATTGAACTATATTGACTGTTTCAAGCCTGATGGCAACATTCTGATTTGCTAGTTGAAATGTCATCCTGATGTGACATCCAGTGGGACCATTTCAGATCCTGACAACATACATCAACAGGGTCGGATTTTTATCAGATGGAGGCTAACAGCTTTTCCAGAACTTCTGTTTCCACATGTAACAACTGGAAGTGGGAACCTACCTTATGTCATATACTGTCAAAACTTAATGCATGTCTGTCTGCATTTTCTAATATCTAACTTCCTACCACGAAATCAAGTTGCTCCATTAAGAAGATGCCTTTTACATATATAAGTCCTGGGTTGTTTTTTTGTGATGATTGTAAAGGCATTTTAAGCACATCAATGGCTAAACCACACAAAGGAGATGGGTGCTTAGTACATTTTCCAAGGGCACAATGAGACAAGCCAACCCAGGCCGTTGAATTGTAGGCCCAACACCCTTTGAACTGAGCTAAAATGACTCCCTGTATAATAACCGAATGAATAAGGCAGCAGAACTGAATAGTGAGTAATAAATAATGACAGTAACTTGAAATACTATCTATTTCCTGCCCTCTCTCTCTATCTCTCTCTCTAGTACTTCATACTGCAGGTGATTTTTGTTCAGTCCCAGCACAATTATCCATGCTAACATTTCTAAGTGGGAAACATTGCTACAGCATTCAGCAATGTAAAAAGTATCAAACTACAACTTAAAGATGGCACTAGAGTTTTATATTACAAGAAACATCCATGTTCTAACTATACACAGTGGTGACAAAATTTGATTATGAAGATGTAAAGAATATCACATCCTGTAACAAAATGACCATAGTGTCTATAAAATATATCTGATTCACAAATAAAATTAGCTACCAAAACTCATTTAAAATGAAACTAATTAAAATATTTTAATTAAAAAATACAGGTAACTTTTTTTTACAAACAAAATTGGATGTTGGAAAATATTAGAAATTATAAAGTGCATTGAAAGGTCCCTTCCAATGTTTTATATACAATGATACCTTGCTTATAACAGAATTATGATATAACATTATAATTTTGGTTGTCTCTTGGGTTGCATTATATCTAGTGATTGCTGTACACAAATTATGTGTAAAGTAGGACCAAAACTGGGTTGTGTGTTAGTACAGATTAGTTAGCCCTGAGTTCATTACAAATGGGTTCCACAATATCACAAACCTTTTTGAAGATAGTTGTTCTTTAAATTTCTTTAAATCTGGAAAATAATTTTTTAGTCTGTCCTGGTATCAGAAAATATGGCACAAGTAGGTCCAAAATAATGCATGTAAGTCCAATTTATAGTTCTATGGGAAACAACGTTTCACAATTCATTAGTTCTTTGCAAAAGGTCTAAGTGTCAAAATTTTAAAAAACCAGACTGTTTCAGAAAGCATGTTGATGGGCATGTAATATTTGTTCCATGAAAGGAAATGTTAACACTTTGTGCTTAATCAGACATGAGATCACCAAATGTGAAGATAAAAGATGAATTGTTGATGATAGCAACAACCTAAACAAAAAAGAAAACTGTACAAAAACAATTAGAAATAATTAATTATAGTATTAATTCATCCAGTTTGACGTTGGAAGTAAAAAGTCACAGGTTGTAGAAGCTGTTTGAATTTCATCTTGTTCTTCTATGAAGTCAAACACTGAAGAACAGATATACATTTCTATGAATTATGTAGAACAACAGGAAAAGGAAAACAAAGTCACAAGCTTAATTTTTTCAAACGTATCTTTCCATGTTTTCTGTGTGAATTCATGGCTTCTTGAGCTTTCTTGCTTCGCACAATAAAACTGACATCTCCGGAATTGTTCATGGCATAAAACACATTTGCTGATTCTGGGATAAGGAATTCTGAAAATTTAAAACAAATATTTTAGCAATATTAGACATTAATCTTCAGAAAAATTGAAGAAAGGAAAAAATATGTGAAGAAGACTATTTTAAATCTGGACTGTGAAATGATGAAAGAAGTAATAATTTTTTGCCTCAAATGCAAAAGTTATCAAAAATTCATAAACTGTCTAATTATTCTATTAAACTGAGATAATATTGGTCTGGTTTGGTGTTTTACTGCATTTCACATTAAAAAGAGTATACAAAGGTTTGGTTAACAAAGAAACATTCATTTTATCTTGAATTTATCTGGTTTATAAGCCACTGAAATGTTTCTTTCATTATTTACCAAACCACAAATAACAAATCAGATATCCATAAAATCATAAGTACTTTAAACCTCAAACAAAGCTTTCATGTGGGACAGGTATACATGGTCAACTCACATGTGCAAAATTTTTTATGAACAAAGCTGTTCTACACATTATCTTTGGGATGAAAGATCTTGAAAGTAAAAACCAGAATGTGGACTCCATCTCCATCCCATGGCATGGATAATATTAGTTTCAGAACAGTTCCAGTCAACGTTCGACCCCCATGTTATCATGGTAATCTTCTCCAATCAGCCATGAAAGACTGAAATCTTCTTTGTATTGGGATCTGAGATAAGGGTAGGCTGTTGAGTCTGTATACATCATCGAAATAGGGATGGTCTCATGAAAATACTGGTGGAAAAGATGGACCTCCTCTGACTCTTCCACTTAGTTCAGGAGTTGTAGGACTGTTTCCCAACAGCATGTACTTTAGGGATGTCCCTGTGACTTTGTTGGTTGCTTCATAAATCAATCCACTTTAACAGAAACTGAGAGGGACTGTGGTTTACAGTGAATTCTATCAACCTGATCATTAAGGTAGGAGAATGGATGATGGAGGTTGCAAGTGTACCTTGGACCAAGATAGGTCTGTAAGGTGGGGGTAAAGAGCATTGAATCTAAGATGACGTGCCTCTATGTTATGAAGTGGACCATCCTATGAATATGTCCCTGCTTATTCCATTGAGATTCATGGTGGAAGGATATAAGCTGTGATCTGCATATTGAGGATTATCAAATATTGGATGCAAGGTTGATCCCATGGTCACAGTTTTGTGAATCAACTCATGAGTATTCAAATGGAATACATAATGCACCTATAGATGCTTGGAACTTGTAATTGACGACGGACTCAGCCTTGCGATGTCAAAAACTGTTCAGACTGTGGAAATAACTGAAAGTAGAATCTTCTATAAATAATTCTCACCTGATGTCAGAACTGTAGATCCAGCAGGTGATGTAGAAAACTAGGACAAAACTCATCCAAGTAAGATCTAATAATGATGAGGGAAATGAAATGCCGGTTTCATTGTCTAAAGATTGAGGCAGTGAAGTCGATGTCTCATGCACTACCTGCTAAGTAGTTGGAGAAGAATGTTGATGATGGTGGTCCACTACATTTGCAGTACTTATGAGTCAGATCCCATTACTTCTATTGTGTCACTTTTTAAGTAGAATCTCTTGGGAAGTAGAGACTTGAGGGCAAGTGAAGAGACATCCCTTGAAAACAGAGACCCCAAGATGGACATCAGCTGTGAGAAGTGTTTTGAGGTACTAGTGCAGGTAAGACTGATCCATGAGGGTGTCTATATAAACTGCAATTCTTCCACAGGAAGTGTCTAGTAGCACTATGTGGTTAGATTGATCCATGAGAGTGCCTGTATAGACTGGGCATTGTCCACAGGAAGTGTCTAGTAGCACTATGTGGTTAGATTGATCCATGAGAGTGCCTGTATAGACTGGGCATTGTCCACAGGAAGTGTCTAGTAGCACTATGTGGTTAGACTGATCCATGAGAGTGCCTGTATAGACTGGGCATTGTCCACAGGAAGTGTCTAGTAGCACTATGTGGTTAGACTGATCCATGAGAGTGCCTGTATAGACTGGGCATTGTCCACAGGAAGTGTCTAGTAGCACTATGTGGTTAGATTGATCCATGAGAGTGCCTGTATAGACTGGGCATTGTCCACAGGAAGTGTCTAGTAGCACTATGTGGTTAGACTGATCCATGAGAGTGCCTGTATAGACTGGGCATTGTCCACAGGAAGTGTCTAGTAGCACTATGTGGTTAGATTGATCCATGAGAGTGCCTGTATAGACTGGGCATTGTCCACAGGAAGTGTCTAGTAGCACTATGTGGTTAGATTGATCCATGAGAGTGCCTGTATAGACTGGGCATTGTCCACAGGAAGTACTTAGCAGCATTATGCAAGTTAGATTAATTAATGTATAATGTTTTCATGAAGTGGGTTCATTGGTGTAACACGACTAAACTGGGCATTATATTCAGGAAAAGCTTGGCAGTATGTGAGTTCTGGAACTGGACAAGTTGTTTTCTAGTGGCTGATACTGTATGATCAATTGTGGTCGTGGCCCATTGCCATCAGCTATATGGTGAAGTCCGGTCATGAAGGAAAATGGACATCTTGGCTGGCATGACATAGTGCAGTTCATGAGACTGGGACAGGTTATGGGATGTTTGATCTGGTCCATGATTCATATAAGAGAGACTGTGGCTGATGCTTGATGGTGCCCTCCATCTTGCTACCCTTGTGGTGCAAGCAATGTTTTTGTCGCCTCAAGCTATGACTGAATTTTTCTGTCCATATTTGGCAAGTTTGACATGTATTGCAGGAATGACAACCAGAGAAAATGACAAATGTTGAGTGGTTGTCAGACAGGTCTCACCCATGGTCTAAATTGTAAGAAACCATGCAGGGTTATCCACTATGACAAACACCTGCAGGTGACATGCACAGGTAGAAAAATATCATCAGTATTAATAATTAAAAGTGGATGCTAAAAAAACAATTTGTGTTGCAAATGACCTGTAGGCATGTGAATTTGACTGCCAGGTAGAAGCAATGGAGCATCATTTATGGTACTTACATGGACCAAATGGAAAGCAAATAATCAATTCTAGTAACAGTCTATACAGAGTAAACCATATACAGAAAACTAACCTGTACTTATCTGAGAAGAGAAGAAGCTATACAGTAATATAAACAGGTTTTCTATATTACAAACAAATATATGCACATAAAAAACTGAAGCACCATACAACGTTAAGTGTTACAATATCCATTATGAGACAATCTACCTGTACAAATAGGACCATGATGTTCTACACAGATAAAATTAATAAAGTGCTAGCAGATGGCCTAATGAAGGCAATGAAGCATCAATGTATATATCATAAATATCAGTTCACCATGCTACCTGTAGAAAGGCTCTTAATGATGGCCTCACAGAAAAATCAGTGAAGCTTGGCACCCAGATGCTAAATGCATTGGACAACTTACCTGTATGTATCCAGTGTCATGGCAGAATACACATATAAATTAAAACTATAATAAAGTGCTAGCAGATGGCCTAATGAAGGCAATGAAGCATCAATGTATATATCATAAATATCAGTTCACCATGCTACCTGTAGAAAGGCTCTTAATGATGGCCTCACAGAAAAATCAGTGAAGCTTGGCACCCAGATGCTAAATGCATTGGACAACTTACCTGTATGTATCCAGTGCCATGGCAGAAAACACATATAAATTAAAACTATAGCCAGAACTATGGTGAAGTTGCATGGGCTACAAGTGCAAGTACATAAATAGCAGCAAGTGACAGCAAAGTTCTTTAATATAAAGACAGAACTTTGTTGTCATAGGAAGAAGTTGAAAATAAAGAATGAGTTTATTTCCCTTTTAGACTCCTCCAACATGTGAGTCAAGGACAGAAACTTGGCAGAGGATTTTTGCAAGGTCCCAACTGACGAGAGAATGCTACTTCTCACAAGCAAAAGTAGTAATTGATACATTCATGGGATTTACTAACTAAAAGTTTTTAACCTGGGAAGGCTGGATTTGCAAGATGGCAATAGTTCTCCTAAGGTATTATGATTGGGTAATGTATTTCAAGAAGAAATCTGGGTCAACAGGAAGCTTTCTGTAGAAAGTCCTATTAATGCTGCTGACTGCATACATTATGAAAACAATTTTTTCAGGGTTTCATTTTTATATTTTATCTTTATTTGATGGAACATAGCATCATTTGTCAATAAAAGGACTTTATGCTAGGATGCTTTCTGCATAAAGATGGTCAAATCCTGCTGAGATGTTACAAATATTTTTCTATAACTGGCACTGTGGCCATATTTAATGGTGAACCAGTATTATTTGCACATATCTTAAAGCTGCACATGCCAAGATACTTTCTCTAAATTTTGACCATATTTTGTTGAGTTTTGTGAAAATGCCATTTAATATTTTTTCTACACTGAGTAATGGTGGCAATACTTGATGGCAGATCAACATGACCTGCACAATTCTGTTGAGGGCTGTTCCATTTAAACGTACACCATTCCCTCGATAACTCGCTCACATTGGGGTCCAAAAACACAGACTGCTCTATAAGCGAGGGTGCAAGTTACCAGGGGACCTCAAAAAAACCTGCTAGACATCCAGAAAACCGCTGGGTTGGGGTTGGGGGGGGAACTGGGCTGTTTAATGGCTGAATCCTCATTTTATAATCGAGTCTAGAAAAATATGTCCATAAAGCGCTTTTTCTGATGAAGTTGTTCGTTATTATCAATATATCACATTTATTTTCAAAATGTCCAACATCTGAAAGATCGATAACATGATTGCAACTGGTTTCAACAACCAAACACGCTACGCAAAAACATTCATGTATTAGGTCACGGCTTTTTGTCTTGTTGATTAGCCTGGTTCCCAGAGTGATGTATATAATATTTCATGAAACTAGGAGTCTATGAAGCAGGGAACCAGACTAACTGTTGATACACCACCAAACAAGATTCCTTTTTATCAAAAACATGTAACATTTATTTCGTGAGACAACTGTCTACGTCAAAACTCAATTTCTGTATGTTTCAATTAGTAAAATATTGATGCCGTGATTTCATTGTAAAAGTAACAGTGAAACTTCTTATCATGCTTGAAGAGATCTCTATGTGCGAATTCAAGAATTCTCTGAAACTCGTTTTTCCCACAATAGTCAGTATCTGTGAAACAAAGCTCTTTGTTTCACAAAGTACTCATTTCGCTTGGTTGCCTTGCTATCTTAATCACTTTTATGATTGAGTAGGTTAATTTAAGGTAGTTTAATTAGATATGTACACAATAAAATGTATCACAGTATTCGATTGATCACGTGAAATGAGTTACCCAACGTAAGACTGGTGCCGCTGGTTCTCAAGCATGTAGGATTTGTATGCCTTTTGACTATTTTTATTCCACCTGCTTTATTTGATTCAAATGACATAATTACCATGATAATAGAAAAGGAGACCCGCTTTTTATTTAGTGCAACAATACAACAAATGCTTCCGCTAGACCGATATCAAAACACGGTGGACACTTCATTAGGTTCGCAGCGAAACGCTCATGGACATAGCTGTTACAGGAGATTGACACATTTTACATTTAATTAGAAGAGGACACATTGCATTTATGATGATTACACTTAAAAGGAACTAAAAGATAGAACTAGAACACAAATTTCAATTGATAAAAAATTTTTTTATTTAATTGGTATTTATTTATTAAAGTACTGCCTCCACTTGGTGTAAGTGACCTTTTCATTGATCAAAATGTCCTTGAATATTGTTAATTGCATTTAGTAAGAATGTCGTTTGAAAAGAAAATGTAACAAATTATATGACTTCTTATTAAAAGTCAATATTTCATAATGTTGATTAAATTTCCAGGGGGGCCCCGAGTGGCCGAGTGGTCTAAAGCGCTCTCCGTTACGGATCACTGCCATCTCACCTGTCTGTGTGGGTTCGAGTCTAGGATTCGGCGAATGTGGATATGTGAGAAAGCTTGCCAGTAGCTTCTCGTGGGTCAGTGGTTCTTTCCAGGGATTTCCCGGTTTCTTCCTCCACCGTTAATACTGGCCACCATGTATAGCCTATCATGTGCTGAAAAACGGCGTTAAGCCCCACAACAACAACAACAACATAAATTTCCAGGTCCTATCTACCGTTTTTGACGATAAAAGAGCAATTTATTAAAAGTTCCCGTTACCAATTTCGATCGCAATTTTATTTAAGTTCAACAAATAGGGATCAATTGTTGTATATTTTCTGGTTTAAAAATTGGGATCCATGCCTGACCATGCATTATAAGTGGGTTTGCGAGTTATCAGGGAGTGAGTTATCAAGGGAGTGGTGTACATGGTACCCAGGGAAGGCAGTTTTTTTACAAATATATGCCAGGGTACTTTGATTTCATAGAGTTCATATTAAAATTATAAGAAAATTCTGAATTACATCACTGGTTGAGTATCTCACATTAAAAGTGCATTCCCTGGGTCCCATGTATGTTTTACTGGAACAGCCTTGAGCACCTTTAGAGAAGATTTTCAAAAAAATTTCAATTTTAGTAGTGGTGGCCATATTTGGTTGTGTGTGTGAGTATCCTTTGTATAAACCTTAAAGTCCCTAATTCAAGATGCTTTTCATCAAATTGTATCAAGTCATATAAAGGTTTTATATATTTATACTAACATTGTCCATAATTAATAACTTATAGGCACCATTTGTATAAAATTGAAAGGCTTTCTTATAAGGATGCTTTTATAAAGTTTCTTTGTTTTGAGATCAGATCACTGTCATTTGTACAAGTGTTAAAGACCTTCATTTCTGGATGCTCTTTACAAAGTTTGGTTAAAATCTGATGTGTTTTCCGAGATGGTGAAAATAGCAGTTGTCAACACACAGCAAATGACATACAATTCATGACACACCCTGGACACACAGGACCATACAATGCATGACACACCCTGGACACACAGGACCATACAATTCATGACACACTCTGGACACAAAGGACCATACAATGCATGACACACCCTGTACACACAGGACCATACAATGCATGACACACCCTGGACACACAGGACCATACAATGCATGACACACAGACCATACCATTACATGGTTTTGTCAAGCAGAATAACAAAATTAACTGTAAATCCAAAAAGCTTTAGAAAATTATGCTATAGAAACCAAAGGCAGCAAGACAGGCAATCAAGGGGAATAACTCCTGTAAGAGATGCCTTGGAACACTTGAAACTGAATTCATTCAAGGTCTCGTCAACATCATGTTTCGTGTTTTGTGGGTTTGATGACATTTTTCATCACATGACAGGTTTTACATGGTGGCTAGTATATTTGGTGGAGGAAGAACTCAGGAAGAACCACCGACCCATGGGAAGCTACTGGTAAGCTTTCTCATATACCCACATTAGCCAGAACCAAGACCTGAACCCATGCTGACAGAGATTTTTAATATAAAGCCACATTCCAAATCTGATTGAAATCCACAAATCCTTGATAATGTCATGCTGTGAAAATCAGAAGGATGGGCAATCAGGGGGCATAACTTCTATAAATGAAGTCATGGAATGCTGGTAATCAACTTCAAATGCACAATTTTAAATTTGGTTGAAATTTAAGAATCTTTTGGCAAAGTTAAGCTGAAGGAAATGAAAGTTCGTAGGAGAAGCAATCTGGGACTATAACTACTATAAATGATGAGAGAGAAGTCTGAAATTTGAACTCTTTTGATGCCTCATCAAAATAAAACTGTACACCAAATTTGGTTAAAATCCAATAATTCCTAGGTAAGGCCACAAAAATTGGATGTGTGGTTCAGGTTATCCGACCGACCCTAGTGTTTAGCCTCCGACCCTAATGTTTTTTTTCACTAAAACAAAATTTAAATAATCTTGCCAAGTCCCCAGCCCCATCTGCAATGATGACTATTTGTACCAATTTAGACCATACCAAAGTAGCAATCGGAATACTCGGTTATACTGGCTCATTTCCTTGTAAAACGGACATGCGCAGTGGTGAACAATAAACAGCATGGTGTGTGCAAGAAGCGTCCCTTCCACTCTACTCACTGTGGACTTTAATAACTGCCATCACAAGCAATGGTGGCAATTATTTATTGTCCGTGAATCATGATTTATTCATGGACCTGTTTCAGTCAAAACACCCAGTCATCAGCCTGAAAGAAGACCAGATGCTCTGTTCAGTTTCAACGACAGCTGCAGACAATGATGGATACGAGGTTAGAAATGTCTCTAGTATAAATCAAGTCTGACACACATGTAGATGGTATTAAGCAAACTAAATTCACCATGCTGATTTTATATAAAACACACATTCATTCCATGCAGGAAACTGAAATGAAACTGCCCATTTAAAATATTGTCAGACATATGCAAATAAAGGTATCATTAAGGGTCTCCAACTCCATCTAGACAACAATAGATGCTATACTGATCAAACCTGGTAGACATTTGGCAAGTAGATTTTAGTCAGATTAATTCTGTAAGAGTTAGTCAGTTAGTCATTTTTATTGTATTTAGAATATATGGATATAATTTTGTGTTGTCTTATTCTCCTAGATGATTAATGCTATCTCGATAGAATTTAGTATACCACAATGAATGTTTTGTATCACCTATTTTTTTTCAACGTTGTCTTTTGTGATTCCTTTTGTAAAATAATATCTTCAAACTTGGCTATTTTATGAAGTTCAGCTTCAAAAAGTGGTATATACTCCACTCCAGTTCTTATTCAGAAGTCAACAGCACTGTATGTATGTATTATAACATGTATAGAAGAGAATGTATTGCCCCATTAGGCGGCTCTCTTGTTATTCTATGGCAGATATAGATTTGTTTTTCCATGTTAAATGTGTACATTAAAACAAGTAGCCGGCAAATTAAAACATATAAAACAGATAATGGTGTTGTTTGTGAGTTGTCATCATAAACTCCAGAGGTCCAAATCCACTTGAGCCTGTTTGTGAGAAAACTGCCATTTGTTTACAGAAGGTTCTTGGTTCTACACTTGAAAATGGACTGAAGAGCACCTGGGGTCTTCTTCCATCAACAAAACTTGCTGCCGAGGGTACATAAATACATAAAGATGCTTCTTAAGGCAGAACATTTACTCGGAACCTTAAATTATAATACACATACCTGTATTCGTGAAGAGAAAAAAGCCTACCAACCTTCCCTACTTTTTTAGGTTATGTAAACCTGAACCACACATATAATTTTTTTGGCCTAAGTTAAAATATGGAAATCAAACTGTTGCTAGCTAGACTGCTGTTGAGACTGACAGACATACAACTGGACAGACTGATGGAGTACATAGGGCTCCACTGACGTCGTCGACTTGGTCCTTAATGCTTTTTTTGGTATTGGTGTGAGATATACCTACCACCATCAGAAAGTATCTGAAGAAGACTGAAATCTTCCGGCCTTTCCTTACAGTCATATTTGTCCAGTACACGCTTGATCACAGTATGGGTATGATCTGTGTTATGCAGCTGTAAATAAAGATAAAGTAAAAATATATACTTGCTTATAAATCAAGTCCAACTACATACAACATAGACTCTGATCTGCCAACACATAATGCATCAACAGATCATGGTCTATGTTGACTGCTTTACTTAATAGTCCTAATAAATTGCATATACCCAGATCTATGGTATATCATGCAATGACAGTGCTGGGTCAATGCAGCTTTCAGTTGGATCTGACTTATACACAACATATCCTGTAACTGCTGTATTTCTGAATACAAGCAGTAAACATTAAATCTTCAAGTCTAAGAAACAAATCAAATTTGTCTACCTTCTGAAGGATGCAGAATGTTGAAAATAGTTAATGAACTCTGATTAATAAATTTATTCTTTCTCAGAACAGAAGATTAAATCATAGTTTATTCTAGTATCAGTCATTCTCAGTTTTGTTTCACATTAGGTTATATATATATATATATATATATATATATATATATATATATATATATATATATATATATGACATGTACATGTAACTGTAGCTGTAGCTACTTCCATTACTCACCATGGTTAATTGCCATACTTTCTATTTCATACCACCTCCCCAACCAACCCCAAACCTGTTTACCCATACATTTTCTTGTCAGTATTTTAAGCAATGTCTGTCAGTATTTTTAGAAGGCAGGCAGTATCTTCATTCAGTGTTTCTAACATCATAGCACAACACACATCACCTGTGAAACAACACACAAATAGTAGACACTATCAATACACTATAATTACCATTATGTAGTATTACACGACATACTGACTATACAATAATCTGTAATAACTTCTAACTTGTAAAGATGCTGGTATTCAGGCAATTCTGTGTTTCAAGGCAACATCTGCAGCAATTGAACACCACTGACTTAAAAATCCTGTTTATATTATAATGATAAAAACCAAAAGAATACCTCCACACACCCAAATTCATTGTTATTTACCTCTGTTACTTTCTCATGAAAATCTGTTTTCTCAGCTTCACACATATCCATAACATTTTAAATAAAGCCAATTCTTTACATTTTACATGGTTAAGGATGACTTAATATAAAACATTATGACAGACATTGTTACCACCCATCCACTCAGAAAATAATAACTTCATCTAGATAGGTGAAGGAAATCTTGTTTATTTCATAAAATCTAGTATCAGCTTTGTCAACATTTACTAGAATGGAAATGAGCTCCATATATTACTTTGTACAAAGTTTGTCAACAATATCAAACTGATCCACTTGGAATTAATATTTTAATGAAGGCTTAGTCTATGGGTTTTTAATGGCGACATAATAGGCACTCTTTATCCTATTCAGCTGGTCATCTGTCCACTCTTTGGTAAAAAATTTTTGGTTTTGACTTCAGGACCAATAGAGTCTCAATGGTCTGATTGCCTAGTGAGGATCTCTGATCTGTAGCATTTTAACTTGTCAGCTGTGCTCAATAACAAATTCATATTTACAATCAACTCACATAGAATCGCCTCAGCACGTGTTATTTGCTTCTGAAGTATGTGTTGATCACTAACTTCCTTTCCCTTCATCACTGACAAAATATTTCTATTTCCCTTCACTAAAGATTCCAATTTTGCATGATTTTCTGATTCCACGTGCCGTGAACAGTCATTCCTTCCACCATGTGCAGAGGAAAAGTCTAAGCTGCAAACAGTGCAGAGCATAAAATGTCCTCCCTTAGACGATGGTTTAAGGCATGGCCACAGAGTATTATAAACTGGTAGAAAATGCTGCTTTCTATGTTTAGATTTTCCATTTTCATCATCAGTTTCGTGCTGAAACTTTCTTGTCGGCAGCATTTTCTTCATTTAAACAACCGGATGTTGAGAATGCTAAAATCAGTAATGTGGCACAGATTAGGGACACGGACGCGGACCGATGAGACGATACAGCGAAAGGAAACAGAATAAAAAACGGCTTAAAAATTAATTTAGAAAACTTACTAAATAAATGCAACCTCAAATCGTAGTTTCATATCAACTGCAATTTTTTTTATACTAGACCTCTGACCCCTCTAAGGGATCCCAGGAGAGGGAGACAAGAATCATTCTCCTTCTGCAGATTATTGTCATATGGGAAATCAATGTACCAAGTTTGGAGAACAAACATGAAGAAACAAAATATAAAAGATAAACATTCTCATTTTGGTATTAATTTATTAAAACTTCTACCCCAACAGTGTGAAGATATGATATGACAGTTTTCCAGCTTAGAAAATCGCTCATTCTGTGATCACTGTTACAGAAATCAGGATTCATACTAAAGTGAACAAAATTTCTTTGTTAAGCATAAAAAATATAGTATTTGTAACATGGAAGTTTTGCACTTTTCTCACTTAGAATATGCAAATTTTATGGATATGCTGCTATATAATGTAAAACACATTTTGTGCAACTTAATTTTCTTACTAAATCTGCATAAATATTATGCATGTGAAACATCTGTGATTGACACTGTCTTACCATGATACTTTTGTATACATGTGTGCTGGGTCCAGGGCTAGATTCCAGGCCAACCTTAATAACACAGCCATCAGACGATTTAAAAGGTGAGGAGTAATCACTGTCATATGACAACAGTGATGAGGTAGATGACGAATGAGACATCTGCAAAAAAATATTGAAAAAACACATTCATGCACTTCAACAAGCCCAAGAGGTCCTAGGATCACTCTCCTAGCTGACATCTGCTATGCCATATGTTAGATCATGGATGCTTACTAAAGAAACCTTTTCCAATGTTGTTGACTGAAATTTATAAAAATATTTGTTTCAAGGTTCTTCTCTATATTGTGTGTGTGTGTGTGTGTGTGTGTGATTTTTATTTTTAACATAGCTTTAAAAAATTTACAGTCATATTGCTACAATGTCTGCAATGTGGCAGTTCATAGTGATGTCTAGCACTGGGGCATCATGCCGCAGGCATGTAGTATGATGTCCCACACAGTCACATTACCCTGACACTAAGCCAACCAGTCCTAATACTAACCTCTTAATGCTGAGTGCCAAGCGAGGGACCTGTTAGTACCATTTTTATAAGCCTCTGGTATGACTTAGCTGGGGTTCAAACCCACAACCTCCCACATCCAAGGCGGATGCCTATATTTTGTATTTTCAGCTCTTCTGCATCATTTGTCCAAAAACTGAAATGACTTATGTCAGAATGCTTTCAGTCAAATTCTGTTGTAGATTTTTTTTTGCTGAAAATGTTGTAACTGCATTCTGTAATGCATTCATAATTGATGGAGGGTCTGCATCAATTTTTAAATATTATAAATACCTTCAAGGTAAGTTTCTATAATATTTGTAATGGATGCCATATTTGGCGGTGAATAGGCATTATTTGCACATATTTGTAAGCCCTTAATACCAGGCCAATTTCTGTTAAATTTGGTCACATTTTGAGCAGCAGTTTTTCTGAGGAGTCATGTAGATATTCTTCTAGTTTTAGTAATGGCAACCATCTTTGAAGCCAGATCAGCATTTGTACAATTTTGGAAGCCAACGCAAGAATGTTGTTGTCAAGAAGAAATTGTTAAAAACTTTTCAATGTTTAGTACTGGTGGCTACATTTCATGGCAGATCAGCAACTTCTGCACAATTCTGAGTGCTATTCAGGAAATTCTGTTAAATTTAGTAGAATTCTGCTGAAAGGTTTGCAACAATAAACCAATTAAAGGTTGTTCTATTTTTAGCAATGGTGGTTATATTTGATTGCATATTGGCATCATTCATACAAACTTCAAAGCCCTGTTTCAAATTCTGTTGAGCAGTTTTTGAGATGAAATTGTGTAAAGTATTTTCTATATTTGTAATGAGCTGGCCATATTTTTATGGTAGACTGGCACTCTTTGTACAAAAGTCAAATGACTCATACTGGGATAATGTCAAATGACCTTCATACTGGGATAATTTCAAATTTGCTCAAATTATGTTTAGCAGTTCCTGAGATGTAATTTCAATGTTTTTGGTCACTGTGGCCATATTTGATGGTGGATTGGCATCATTTGTAAAATCTCGGAAACTTTTTATGTGGGTGTTCTCTGCCACATTTGCTTAAGACTGGTCAAGTGGAGTTTGAAAAGAAGTTTAAAACAGGAATTGTTCATGGCTGAATGATGAACTATGAAGTACAGTGGAAGGCATGCTGGATGTAGGTTATACTTTAACCTCACTTGGTATTGCAGCCACATGAGCTAAGAAAAGTGAATAAAATGTATGGAAGAAAAAAAGAGAAAGAAATACTTCATCTTATATATATATATGTTTTGAACAATGTTAAGGTTTTCCTTTTTGTTCTCAGATATGATAGCCACCTTAAATGGCAGACTATTTTGCAAGTGTAGAAGCCTTAGTGCCAGGATGACCTGGACCAAATTGTACTATTAATAATGAAGTGAATATGGATATTGTGTTAAGTGCAAAGACTATACTATAATATTGGGGATAAAAGTGCAGATGGAATATGTGAGCAACCTTTGTGTATTTGTTTTCTTTTGGCCAGATATTACATATCTGTAAAATGAAGAAGGTTGTGCCTTGACTAGAGGGGTTGAAAGTTTTTCTTAAAGACCACTATAATTTTGAAAATTATATTTCAATTAAATCTGAAAGGAAAGAAACATTTATGTTGATATGGGAACAAAGGGAGCCACTGTCCATCTGGCAACTAAGAAAAATTAGTATTATAATTCAAATGTATGTTTTATACCATGATGCGCTTTTGTTAAATTTATGCATAATTTTTCATTATTCTATGCACTGCATTATGTACTAATAGTGCTAAAAAACATATATACTACTAAAATGAAACTGTGTTCCTGTCAAATTTATGATTTAATTCGTTTTGTTAATATCGTAATTCTATAGACTACTAATTATAATCAAGGAAATGATAACGTGATGAAAAAAGAAAAAAATCATGATGATTCCTTAATTTACAACTTACTCCTGATGTGGGTAAAACAGGGGAATCCCCTAATGTTGAAGCTCCACTACTCAAACCTGACTTGTCTTCAAAATTCATTCCCCCACACATGAATAGTGAGAATCTGTTTGTGTCCACTTTTGATGGTCGATGACCCATACTAGAAAAGACAGCACACATCTATTACTGTAATCAGGTCATCTAACATAAATGATAGGCCCCTGAACTTAACACAGACCCCAAAGCTAGTTTAATTTTCTCTACATAAACACTTGTTTATATTTTTGCACATAAAACCTGTGGAAATCTTCAATGATTTGGACTCTTGCAAGGAACAAATTTTATTATTCACTGCAAAGATTAATTTATTGTTTATAACTGAGTTGACAGCAGGCCCCTAGAAATCACTGGACCCCTGGACAATTGACCCAACAGTCCACCCAACCTTCCTGATGGGACTGACTGTAATTAATTTTTGTGGTTATTAAATTTTGTGGTTTATTAAAACTTTACATTTTCTTTGGAGCTTAAATATGTGACTGCAATAGCATTACTGTAATAGCCAAGACATTTTGTTAGGGGCATTAAAATTTGTGCTTTAAAGCTATCAAATAATCAACATCAGGAGTCCTCAAAGGGACTGATCTTCTACTAGCTGAAAAGAACTTCCAGGAATTTAAGATAAAGACTGAAAAAATGCATGAAAATTGGTATTCCATGAACAGTTACTCACTATGAATATCTATTCTGTATGAAAATTGGTACCAAATAAAAATGCAACTTCAAGAAAACTGGTACCCCCAAGAAAACTCATATCACAATAAAACTAATCCTATATGAAAACAGGTACTGCTACCCGAAGAAAATTGGTACCCCAAGAAAACTGGCACCCACAAAACTGGTTTGTTAAAAATAATTAAATTCACAGTAACTTGCACTTTTTAGAATTAGAGATATTACAAAAATTATGAAAAATATGTTTATTGTTTTAAATTTGCCCACCTCATTTATCTAACAATATCAGATTCCCAAAAACAATCACTATGAACAGAGTACCCCCATCATTATTTAAAATGATTTGTTAAATCCAGAATTCCCATTATCCAGAACAAATATGTTCTGATTAAAGGGTCTCGCTGTAAATGCAATGAGCCCATTTGGAAAAAGCAGAAATTCAGCTTGTATATTGCACAGTACAATCACACACAACAAGCTTCATGCCATTATTTATTTCATCATTGTGCTTTGCTTAATGAAAATGCTTTGTACTACCATGTAAGACATTTTACCCTGATAGATGAAAACAGAAATTGCAATGCAAACGAGGCATCCCTAATTGTTTCTACACAAGGATCATTGATTAAAAAAGAATCATTGTTTCTACAGAAGGATTATTAATTAAAAACGGCATCCATGACTGTTTCTACAGAAAGTTCACTGATTAAAAAGGAGTCATTAATTGTTTTACAGATGGACAACTGATTAATAAAAGGAATCCCTAATTGTTTCTACAGAAGGATCATTCATTAAAAAGGGGTCCTTAATTGTTTTTACAGAATGATCATTGCGTGAGCAATTATTAAATTTGTTGCTTGTAGCAACCTGAAAACTCCCCTATGATTAGTCTCCCAAGAACAATATTAAATTGAAAATAATTTTCGATGACTATGCATATTTAATACCAAAAGAAAAGCATCAACTTACGTAGCGGATTTCTTCTTCAATTTACCAGCACTATCTGGTATTGGTTCAATAACAATTGATAATTCAAAGCTGAAAAATACAAATTGCATAGCATGCAATGAAAATATATTTAACTCTCACTTGGTTCAGAAAGTCACAATCAAACAGCTATTAAAAAGTATTTCTAAGACCAGACAAAGTTTTGTGCAGAATGTTGAATCTTCCCAACTCCCACTGATACATGCTGGAAAACTTGCACCCTAAATAAATAAACATTTATAAGAACAAAAGTCATATACCTCTGTCTGTGTGTGTGTGTGTGTGTGTGTGTGTGT
Source organism: Megalonaias nervosa (assembly GCA_016617855.1). Taxonomy (NCBI): domain Eukaryota; kingdom Metazoa; phylum Mollusca; class Bivalvia; order Unionida; family Unionidae; genus Megalonaias; species Megalonaias nervosa. The sequence continues at coordinate 46,098 of JAECUM010019460.1, read as the reverse complement.
GTGTGTGTGTGTGTGTGTGTGTGTGTGTGTGTGTACAGATATGTGTATGTGAATGTATGGTTGTATGCATATACATGTATATGTAGATGTTTCTTTGTTTTCCACGAGTCCTAGGCAGAAACAGCACATATAACTATGCTGATGTAACATGGGGGAGGAATGAAGTACAACCACTGGAAAGGCAGGGATGGTGTATATCATTCACACTAAGGGGGATGGTGGTGCTTAAAGCAGGCCCTACCCCCACCTTCACATGCTGTACAATCCACACCCCTAATCAGAGGTGAACATGTATGCTTATGCAATAAACAACAAAAACTGCATCCAAGAAAACCAGTTAAAACCTGCATAACACAAACCTAAACCTAACCCAAATAGATAACAATATTGTACACAGACTAACAAAGGGGTTATATTCCTTAAGAGTGATGATGATGATGAAAGATGGACCTATCACAGTGGTATGCGATAGATAGGCTCACTTAAGAGGCTCAGAAAACAAGGACATAATCAATAAGACACAAGAAAATGGAGGGGGCGAATAAATGCAAATATTAACAAATTTCAAGTCAAAAACACACATCACACAAACATCCAATACAAGAAGCAACATTCTTCTTTTTTCTCTCTGTTTTTCCTTCTGTAAAATGCAATAAATAATGTCCACCTCCTGTAAAGATCATTCTGTGCTATGTACATGGATCTGTTGTGTTATGTAATGAGCATGTAGCCCAGATTAGTTTGTCTTTGCTGAATACAGCCACTGATGGAGAGAATATGTAACTTTCAAGTCAAGGAGCTGAATACAGCCACTGATACAGAGAACATGTACCTTTCAAATCAAGCAGATGAATATAGCCACCGATACAGAGAACAGGGAACAGGAACATCTACCTTTCAAATCAAGCAACTGAATATAGACACTGACACAGAGAACATGTACCTTTCAAATCATGCAGATGAATACAGCCACTGATACAGAGAACATGTACCTTTCAAATAATGCAGCTGAATACAGCCGCTGATACAGAGAACATGTACCTTTCAAAAACATTAGCATAGCAGGTGAAAACAAAAGTCTGTATCAGAACAGTACTTCATCTTATCTGGTTACTGTTTAACATACAAAGAATGCCCTTTATGTGATTATCGAGTATACAAAAAGTGGTTAAAACAGCATGGTACAAGAAAAGATGTAAGATATCAGTAAACTTAAACTTCTGTCCAAGCAGACATTTAATTTACAGTAATACTCTCATAAAGGTCCCTGACTATAACAACCCTCAATATATGGTTGCTCCTCTTATAATGCATGATTATGGATCCAATCAATTTATTTAAAGTTTGTTTCACTTTTGGTACTTCATTTTGCTTAATTATAATATTTTGCTACTTAGAACAAATTATAAAGTTGTATTACATCATCAAATACCTAAATTTTGTGTTCTCACAAATTATGATTCAGTCCTGATGTAACACACTTTGTTGTAAAGTTGCCTAGTCTCTTATCATGCATTATAAAGAATGAGAAATTACCACCCACAGACAACACTAATAGTGGTCACACTGCTGGGCTGGTCTGAGTTATGTAGGTCTGTCTAAGGTGAACAGTACACTGTGCTTGTACAAGTTTCCTTATACAAATGTAGATCAGTTGATTCCTTTCCTATCTTTATTTCCTTTAGACAATTCGACTTTTCTAAATCAGCTCTTCATACTCTTATCTGTGTGCACCTTCCTTAAGTTTCTAAATTATAATTTTCTAATAGACATGTTTGTTACTTGTCCTCCTGGTCCAGAATATTTACTCTCTAAACAATGACTAAAGGTCATCAGTCATTTGATCATTATGTGACTGTGGACAAAGGCTGAATGACCAACCTTTCATTTTCATCATAGACCCGTACAGAATCAAACCACATCCAGAAGTGCCGATCTTCTTCCAAATGATAGATCTGTGAGGCTGATTGAAGCAGTTTGATTTGAGCCAGCACTTCAAACTCCTTGCGCCTCTTGTCAAAATTAATGAGGTTGTCCTCAGTCATATCAGGTAACGCAGTGTCAATCATTGTGAGATCTGTTAAAAAAGTCCCCAAATAGGGTACTGTTCCCTGTACAATACCCTGAAAGAGAAAAAGCAATAGAAAGCCAAGAGAAAATATACTAAACAGACTTTAAAACATATAAAACATGAATTAATACAACAAAATTTCTTATGAGAGGATTGATGTGACTTCCATATACGACTCCTAGTACTTAATTTCTATACTGGTTTTAGCAGTCACCAAAATTATTGTAGGCGATCAAAATCTTCAGATGGTGGTTCATGTCAATAAAACTAATTAATTTGGTAATTAATATTGTTGATGCTTGTCCAATGAATGTCAAATTTTGGGCAACATTTACTGTAGTCCATGTATAATTATTATCAGGGACTGTATTTCTTAAGAATACATCCCAAAGAAATACTCCCTTAAGCTTTAAATTTAAAATTTTATTAGTCTGAAAGAGGTTACTGTTAAAGAAAACACCAATACATTTATCATTTTATGGGTGAAGACTAAAGTTTAATGAGAGATCTGAGTGTACAATTCCAAAATTGCAGCTATATTCTGGTATATCCTATAATCAAACAAGTCTATTTGTCTATGACAAATGGAGACTAGTTGAAAAACTGCAGTGGAAGTCTTGAATTTGAACCAATCACTTTAAATCCATATCCAGTTTTACATGAAAATTAGCCCAAATTATGTATTCCAGGCCAATAATTATAGCTTATTAACTAAACACTGAGAAAGCAGATTTAATTAGTAAATTATGTTTCTCCAATAAAACTTACCTGATCACATTACATTATGATAACTTTCTGCTACCTCCGAATCCAGCTCTCCCATATAGATGAGAAAGGTCCATCTACACATCATATTGACAAAGGGAAGCAACTCTTTCAGATTATCTCCCCTCGCTACTATTTTAGGTGGCCACTGTTATACCCAGATGCCTGTTTATTACTTTAGTGAAAACTTAAAGGATGCTCGCATTTTGGGGAAGGGTGAGAGGAATTATTTGTAATGTGATCAGGCATTATTGGAGAAAGATATTTACTAACAAATTTGCTGTCATGATCAAATAATTATCTGACTACATTTCATTAGGAGAATAAGTATGAGATGGAGGCAAAGAAGAGCATCCTACCTCTACCTATGTCACCCAGTAAGAGCATGATTGCTGTACTAAAAGGACGAACTTCTCCTAATGTTAGAATAGCACAACAAAAGACAATTTATTAATACACAGATGCAGGAGATTTCCTGTGGGATTCCACACTTGATTACTGTCTCACCACCACAAGTTTCCGAAGCAAATGCAGCATGGCAAATCCAAGTCTGGGTCAAAGGTTGTGCTTTCATGAATGGGGAATAATCACTGTTTGCGCACTTACCACTAACCCAACAAGATTCAGTTCTCTCTTTAGAGGCCACTTCATGCAAATGGAAACTAGAGAAAACCGACTGGGCATGCCAGTCAGCTGAAGCTGCAAAAATTGAGACATTATGTTCAAGACCAGCCTCACGGAAGTTGCTCATATTTTGTGAGCTGAAATGTTTGTTAGTGTACCTAATCCTGTGAGAGTTAAGAGTACACTGATTTAACAACTCCATTTAGCCAAGTGGCCAGCACTTGTGGGGTTATGCCTTGCATCCCTGCCTTCAGCAGTAAAAATAGTCTTTTATTGTTGATGTGAATAATGTCCATGCATCTTAGGTATCACCAGAGGATACATACAGGGTCCTTAAGCTTTGCTTCTCTTGACAGACTGATCAAGGAGAGGGAACAAATAGTTCTTGTTGATTGACTAGTGACAGCAAGATGTTCTTAGATACCAAGTTGAGTCCCATTGGAACCTCATGTAGGGATATCATATGTAGCTCACTCACTCTGCTTTGTTGAAGTTAGTGTTATCATAAACAGAAAGTCATGTACAAGAGCTGCTTCAGTGAAAGGGAAAGATGATGGCTCAAGGAAAACATTTGTCCACACATAAAACCTTTATGTTTCAGACAAAGATAAACATAAAACAAACGAATATCTTATTGATTAGTTCGTTGGTGAAGAATGCTTGTAAGTCTGGCACATCACTGTAAAATTAACTTGACTACTGTGAATATCACATATGCATGCCCCATGTTTAATAGTTCTCTTGATTCGACACATAAAATTTTCATGCAGAAACCATGTTTCATCTATCAGTAAGATGACCTTAATTCTGGACCTTTTGACTCTAAAATTAAAAGGCTTCTTCTCAATCTTAACTGCAAGCCATCCACAAAGTTTGTTTGAGGTTGGAGGTACATCATGTAGAGTTTCTGTGATTGTGCAGAAACCATTGCCTTCTTTCATTCAGTGAACTTGACCTTTGACCATTTTTTACCCCAAGATCAATAACTTTCTTCCAGTTATTCTGGGGAAACAAATTTTCTTCTTTCACCTTGACCTTTCAGCTTTTCAGCCCAAAATAGATTGGGTTCTTCCTTATCTCAAGTGGAAGCCATCCGAAAAAGTTTAGTAACTGTAGATGTTGGACAACTAAGTTCTAGTGCAGAAACCAAATGTGCATCAGATCAATGGACGGAAAGACAATATCATAACATAATATGAGCACCGTATGGTGAGTGTATAAAAAGCACATAGTGTGAAGAACTGATCTAATGTCTACCATACAAACCCTGTGGCAATCGTTCAATTATAAGCTTTTAATAAGTCCAAGATATAAACTTTCATATCTCTATTTGTCTTGTGTTTGGTGGTAATGGGTTTTTAAATCACTGGGAAAAGATCATGATCAAATATTGGTCATGTTTTGTGTACATATGACCAATTTAGAACTCCTGTATATAAAATTTATGGATTGGGGGACAGGTCCATGAAAAGAAATACATTTTTCAGTGAGTGTTTTAATTCATGGCCTGTAGCAACCACAAAATCCAAGAAATTAGTTCACCAAGAAAAGTAATGGAAACAAGAACCTAATGTTATGAATTCAATTTTTTTTCATCAGAATGTAACTTTACAAGGAAAATATTGATTGTGTGTTGTCTAAAAACATATCCATTTACCCAACAGACAAAATACTCCAGCATTTTGAATAGGAATGGTATGAATCAGATTCATGAGAAAATATTATGGCAGAAATATGTTTTAACAAGCTCACATGTTCTATCCATGACTGACGTTTCTGAATGTTTCTTCTACGCAAGGTCTTGTTATTTGAATCAACTTCGGGGAACTTTGCAGTTGCTTCCTGAAATTAGAATAAAAATACATTAGCACAGTTAAACATGCTGTTTAACATAGTCTACTTCGGTAGCAACAAAGAATTACAAGGGAAGCAACTAATCTAGTCCTATAAAAAAGCACAAAGTCAAGTTACCTCCCTTTCAATGCTTGATGTCATGGCCATATGACATTTTATGGTCTTTTCACATGCAGTGAAACATTTTATCATCATATAAATAAATCTAATGGAGAAACATTCTGTGCAGTCTAAATCAATATCAATGTTAAACAAGCAAAAAACAATACTAATGTTTTTATCTTATTTGCTCTACCAAGTTGGATTGCTGTCATACATTAGGGTCTTTCAACAATTAAATGGTAAAATGAGACAAAATTCTGGAATTGCTCTGCACTAGTCATTTCTCTTGTTGCAAAATGAAGTAACAAAATGTATTAAAAGATGGAAAGCCTTACAATACAGGTTCTGTTCTACAACTTAAAATTCCCCCATTCTGTCCATCTTAAGACGAGAGTACATTATATGACCACCATGTGGTAAATAATTTTATTTTTCTTCGTAAGTTATTATGAAGAAACCAAAATTTTGTTCTTTCAGTCTAAGCGATGCTGATCTCTGACCTATTCTTGCCTCAAATGCAAGCAATCCACAAAGTTTTTACATGGTTTGTGGCACATACGGAAGCCATGTTTCTTCTTAACATCCCTGTGTCCTTCCCATTTTAACTTTAAATCAATTGGTGTCTTTCTTATCTCAAATGCAAGCCATACATGTCAAGATACTGTGTGGAAAATGTTGTGCTTCTTTCAGTTCATGTGACCTTCACTACTGACATTGAGGAAAACTTGCTATTGTGTGCTAATGAAAGGACTTTCACCACTGACCTTTAGGAATACACGCTATTGTCTGCTAATGAAACAATGACATTCATTAATGACCTTATGAAAAACTTACTGCATGCTAAGGAAATAATAACCAGACAAATGGACATTCAGATGGACATTATAATATGCTCTGCATCATGTTTAGAAAGGGTTAATTTTCTAATCAGTGGAGGGATTTAATGAAACAATAAAAGTAAGGGCTTGCAAACACGACCAGCGGTTTTCGCACATTTGGTTGATTTTGTTCTGCATGATTTTACATAAATTAGCATAAATCTCACAACTGCACATCCTGGCAAAGCACTTGCTATAAAAAGTAAATCTATATTGAACCTAGTTATCCAACATCATGCAGAGAGGCCATGGCAATGCCCTTATAAAGTTATGCAAATCGGTATTGACTTTGGTTATTTTAGATCATGCAGAGAGGCCCCAGCAAAGCACTTAGTATAAAATGTAATGTAAATCTGTATTGTATTCAGTTATTTGACACCATTCAGAGAGGGGATGGATTGTGTATGCAAATCTTTGCATTGATAGTTTTTCCCCTTTTGAAATGTTTCTTACTTTAAGTTTTCTTTTTTAATTGAATTACTGGTGATAAAAAAATATTTTCAGTCTTGGTTTTTACTTAATTAACTTCAAATTCTGCATTTTCTAATATCATTAATTCCATGAAATTAGTTACTTAGCTTATGTGCTTATGCCTTTTCCAACAAAGACATAAAGGTTTCTCAATTCAAAATCACTAATTAAATGAAATTTTTCAAATGTTAACAAAAAGCATACATTTTAAGTAAATTGTTTCTACAAGAATACTTAACCAATCACATTATGTCAGGGATATTAGCCTGCTATCTAATGAATCCAGACCTACTTAAAGATGAAAATCATCTTTTTCTGATTATCTCAGATAAACAATGAGATATAACTCTTGCCCATTACCTCCCCTTGCCATCGCCAGGTGTCATTAGTTTTTTCAGCTCAACAATATACTAAAGAGAATCCTGTTTTCTGGTTTTCAGTGAAAGAAAGAGGCATTAACAAATGCTACGACCTGTCTCTCTGTGTTTCAAGCAGTGCTTGAGTGCGCAAACAAGATCTTGCATGACCACTCCTCTCAACCTATCTAAGGAAGAAAGCAAGTGAATGATGACTCTTTGACAGTAGCTATTTTTAGTTACAAAGCCTGGTTGTGTCAAGAGGACCACCAAACCATCCAATCTGAACTGAAGATAGTTCAGGTCGATGGAAAGGGCATGTAACTCTTTCACCCTGCATGCTGAAGCTGAAGCGATCAGGAAACATGTTTTGAATGATAGTAACTTCAGTGAAAATGTGGGCTACAGACTTGAATTTATTTGAACTTAACCATGTTTAATCCCAGGACAGATTCCGTTTTGGAAACAATGAAGAATTTTTGGTCAACTGCAATAAAAATTGCCTAAAAGATCAGATAAATCTTTAACATGCCCAATATCATGCCTACCATGATGCCAGAATGTGTCAGATATCATGATGCAAAAAACTTGATAGTAATTGGGGCCAACTGGTTCTCATTGAAGTGCCATAGAAAAAAAGAGGCATCCAGCTGAAGGATTGAGGCACTCAGAGGGCCAATGTTATTGATATGGCACCAGTCCCTGTCCCTTGTAAGCTTTCAGAGTGGAGGACCTTCTTGCTCTCAGATTCTCTCCACAACTGAAGGTTTAAACTGATTGTCTTGCAAGGTTGTCTGGACAAGAGCTAACCATGAAGCAGAAGATGGTCCAGGCAAGGATGGAACAGACATGACCATGGTGGCTTGAGAAGATCTGGTTTGGCCGGAATCTTCCTGGGCAGATCTATCACTAGAATGAGTAGATCAGTAACCCAGGACTTGTCCCATCTAAGATGGGCTATCAGAATCATCTTGCATTTCTGACCCCATAACCTCTGGATTATTTTTGGTACCAAGACCATGGGAGGGTAGGAAAATCCCCACAACCCCTCCCAACTGATTGACAGAGCATCCTCAGCCCAAGCTTCTGGGTCTGGAAATGTCAAGAAAAAGGTGCGAAACTTGTGATTCCACCTTGTTGCAAAAGGATGAATCATCGGATTCCCCCAAAGTGCACACCTCAGGTAATTTGTTGCCTCTCCCTACCACTGTTTGAGGAGGTAGGTCACCACCATTGAGTTGTTGGACATAATGAGGACCATCTTGCCCAAGAGTTGATCCTGCCAGAAGTGAAAGCATTGATGACAGCCTTCATTTATAAAAAGTTAATGTGGAGAGCCCACTCCCCTGGCTCCCACATGCCGATGATGGTAGTGAAGCCCAGCAACAAGTGGACACCCAAACCATATGTGCTGGTGTTAGTACATGCCATTATTTCCAACTGGGGCTTCTCCAGTGGGATCCCTATGGTCTGCCAACCTGGGTTGCACCACTGACACAGGAATAATCTCAGGTATCATTATAACTGTATGATCAAGGGGACTTGAAAAGGGGCAACATTGTTCAAGCAACATCATTTGTAAGAGGCACATAAAAAAGATGGTGGAGCAGGATCAAGTACATCACTGCATTGTATAAACCAAGCAGTCACAAGAACTCTCTCACTGAAATCCAAGTCCTGTTGGAAATTGATTTGATGAGCTTGACAAGCCTGATCTTGGACACCATACCAGATTCAGGTTGGCAATAAACTCCATATCTAGATGGACAAGAAGCTGGGATGGATGGAGGTCAGAATTTTTCCAGTTCACTAGAAAGCCCAGATGATCTAAAAGTGAGAGAAGATCACTTGTGCTTTAGAGTAGAATAGAATTTACCATATGCTTCTGAGGATGTCATCCAGGTAAGCTACCTTAATTGTAGATGAAGTTGACTGAAACAGGGTAATGATGCAATCCAAAACCTCAAGGGCTGATGTCTAAGCCATGGGGTAGGACTCTAAACTGATAAACCATGTCGTGGTAAGCAAAACCGAGAAATTTCTGTCTTGCGGAGTGGATAGAGACATCAAAATATGCAATGGTCAGAGTGGATAGAGATGTCAAAATATGCAATGGTCCGAGTGGATAGAGACGTCAAAATATGTGATGGTCAGAGTGGATAGAGACGTCAAAATATGCAATGGTTAGAGTGGATAGAGACGTCAAAATATGCGATGGTCAGATCGAGACTAAGAGCTTACTCATCCTGTCGGATGGAGAGATGGATTGATCTCGCCATGTCCATTTTGAATTTTCATAGCAAAATGAATTGGTTCAGATTAGTGATTGGCTTCAACTTGCCATTCACCTTCCAAATAAGAAACAACCTTAAATAAAACCCCAGCAATTGTGGTCATTGCACAATTACCACTGCTCGTTTTTTATAAGTGACCATATCTCCTGTTGTTGAAAGGTATCCTTCTCCTGATCTGTCAGTTCGTCCGTGATGAGGGAAGAGGAGGAAAAGGAAGGGGTTCAATAAATGAAATCCAAAGCCCGTCTGAAATGACCTGGATCACCCAATCATTCTAAGGAATGTTGTCTCCTGGCATTCAGCTGGGATCTCTATGGTATATTTGACTGAAAAGATCCCTTGCCCTGGTCTGCTTATCTTCCCTCCACAGTGACTGGGGCTGATTACTTTGAAACACCTGTGTGGGTTGAACGGGGAGTTGGTGGGGCAGTTCCTGAACTACCTGCCTCCTAACATCATCAATTTTTACTCCAAAGAGTAACGGTGACCCAGACGGGGTCATCTGTAAAGCTAGGGTATGATGAGGCTTGAGTGATGTGGACCCAGGCATGTATCATGTTGTATCAGGTTTCAGCAGGCTGAAGGAGTCAATGCAATGGACTTTAAATCTAACATCGAAATGTAGTAACCACATTCTGGACTAGCTCTGTCATGTCATGGAAATGGGTCCAATGGATCCAGTACAAACCCCATGCATCTGGACTTTAAGTCCGAAGGCCATACTCGGACATGTGGGGGGACTTATGCCTGCTGGGATGCCTAAAATTGGAGTCAAACTCTCCAATGTGTCAGACTTGCAAGCAGCAAACTTTGGGTTTGGAGCGGGAGGGAACCTAGACTCGAAATGGAGGTTGGCTTTGGATGTACACTGAGGACATCAACTTATCTTTCCTTGACTTATTCTATCTTTCCTTCCCTATGATGCCTTCCGGACTGTTGCTTTGAACTTTGCATTTCATGCATTTAGTTGACATTTCTATGGAAACTACACAAGAAGAGAAAACAAAACATAAATTAGCAATTCATCATGTTACTAACTCAATAATACTGTAGCCCAGACTTCCTCTGTCCACCTATTACATATGCTGCATGTCATGACAATGTACACTTATGACATACAATACAAGAATCATGGTTGACTTCCTCTGCTCTGAACTTTTCCATTTCATGCATTTAGTTGACATTTCTACTGAAATGACACAAGAAGAAAAAAACAAAGCATAAATGAGTAAATCAGCATGTTACTAACTTATTAATACCACACCCATTGCTAATAGAATATAAGAGCTCAACAATAGCATGTTGACACGTGGTCTTAAATAAATGTCCAAAAGGTTGAAAAAGTCACTCAAATTTTGAAGAAATTATAAAAATAATGTATACAACCTGTAGAAGAATGATTGTCCCACACAATAAATAAATAATGAAATTTGGATGATTCAGTTTAACACTAAGATGGCATGGATAGTTAAGGTAAGATGTACGATGTTATCAGTAGAGCAGCGAAGCTAAACAACTACCAACACCTGGCGGTGGCAAGGGTTAATAATGGGCAAAAGTTATTGCCCTTTGTCAACATGAGATAGAAAAGGTTCAGATTCCTGATGTAGCAGGCTAATATCACTAACATAATGTGATTGGGGAACGTATTTGAAGGAGAAATTAAAATAATAAAATGCACAGCAACAAGTACTTTTTCATCAGTAATATAAGCAACAAGTCTGTTTTAATAAGTATGGTTTTACCACCTTATCCCACCCCCACAATTTCACTATATATTTTTGAGCCAAGTTACACTCATTATACTCATTATATTATATATTATTATTATTATTATTATTATTATTATTGTTATTATTATTATTACATTATATTATGTTATATTTATATTATATTTACATTTTAGAACTGAAATGAAAGTGCAATAGGGAAGGATTTCTCACCTTCATTAAAAGGTTTCTGGACACCATTTGATTGTTTTCATTTGAAAAAATTCCTGACAACTCTTCAAACAAGTCAAGACTTTCTCTGAAATAAAGTATAAAATATGAATACTTAATCTCGATACGAATAATGGGCACTGAAATAGCAATCTAGAAATACATGGATTATCACATCACATTATCTGATTGCATTTACATGTCTTTTACTATATTACATTTGGTACAAATACAGTAATCCCCAATTATATTATATTATATTATATTATATTATATTATATTACATTACATTATATTATATTATATTATATTATATTATATTATATTACATTACATTATATTATATAAGAACCATAGAGTATAACGGCTATAATGTCTGCCTTATAACAAAGTACAGGATAACATACAATTTTACTACCACTTAATGAAACGTAATCCATGACTATGACTGTTTATAAAAGGAACAGTGTTGTAATGATGTGCCATATAGTGAGACTGCCTTATAAAAAAGAACACTTACTTAAACGAAGTCCATGATCATAACCGCCTTATAAAATGAACAGTGTTGTAATGATAGGCTTTATAGTGAGACAACCTTACAATCAGGTATATGATATATATAATGCTACTACCACTTAATGAAATGGAATCCATGATGATACTTGCTTTATAAAAGGAACAGTGTTGTAATGATAGGCCTTACAGTGAGACAACCTTTACAATGAGGTACATGGTACATATAAATTTACAAACTTTTAAGGCCAATCCATGATCATAATTGTCTTATGAAATGAACAGTGTTGTAATGAGGAGCATTATAGTGGAACCATCTTATAATAAAGCACATGATAAACATTAATTTTACTAGCACTTCATGAGACAAGATCCATAACCATGCATGCACTTAATGAAATAAGATCCATGACCTTGCATGCACTTAATGAGACAAGATCCATGACCATGCATGCCCTTAATGAGACAAGATCCATAACCATGCATGCACTTAATAAGATCCATAACCATGCATGCACTTAATGACACGAGATCCATAACCATGCATGCACTTAATGACACAAGATCCATAACCATGCATGCACTTAATGAAATAAGATCCATAACCATGCATGCACTTAATGACACGAGATCCATAACCATGCATGCACTTAATGACATGAGATCCATAACCATGCATGCACTTAATGAAATAAGATCCATGACCATGCATGCATTTAATGAAATAAGATCCATGACCATGCATGCACTTAATGAAATAAGATCCATGACCATGCATGCCCTTAATGAGACAAGATCCATGACCATGCATGCCCTTAATGAAATAAGATCCATGACCATGCATGCACTTAATGAAATAAGATCCATGACCATGCATGCACTTAATGAAATAAGATCCATGACCATGCATGCACTTAATGAGACAAGATCCATGACCATGCATGCCCTTAATGAGACAAGATCCATGACCATGCATGCACTTAATGAGACAAGATCCATAACCATGCATGCACTTTATAAAAGGAACCATGTCATAATGAAGGTTGTTATAATGACGGAGTGCTGTATATTCAGAAAGATTACAAAGAATGAACTAGTCCTTGCTACACTCAGTATCTTCAATTTTCTTCAAGCTGAGATGTTCAATTTATTATACTGTATCTTTCTAGTTTCTTGATCATCAACAGTATGTTTTTCACTAAACATTCAACAGGCACCAAAGATTACATTAGAGTCACAATATCTTGAACTCTAATGAAAATATAATGTGTTGGGAATGGATTGAAATTTTTGTGACAGACTGACCAATCAATAATCTATCGATAACTGATGTATTTGTCCCTGTTATTTCAAAACCAGGGTATTTTCACAAAAATCACATTCTGAAAGAGCAGGAAAGATGTGAAACTGAAAGTCAAACAAAAAAATAGATCTGAGAATTATCAATCAACTAACTGGTCATTTCAATTTCACTAACTTGTTTATCCAGAACAGAACTGGTTAACCAGATGAAATTTCAAGTTTTTCCTGCAATTAAATGAATTCATTAAGAAACATGTTTCTTCTTTTCCCAATGCAAGTCATCCATAATTTTTTTAACTGCAGATGGTGCATAACCTGAGTTATTGTGCAGAAATCATTGTATTTCTCAGTGTTCTAATGACCTTCACCTTTAATCTTTTTATTCAACAATGACAGGAATCTGATTTCAAGTACAAGCCACCTGTAAAGTTTGGTAAAAGCGGATTTTTAATAACCTGAAGTTTTGTGTGGAAACAAAATTGGTAACAGACCAATGAACTGAGAGACTACACTGTAGCAAAATATGATCTGCCTTATGGTGTGCATTTAAAAGAATATGAAAATAGGATCATGAAACCAATGCAATGAATGAACCAAGAAACCATCAACACAAAAAATACAGAATGGCAAAGATGCATGTAAATCTTGTGCAAAGATTTTATAATAACCATGACAAGCCAGATATGTCTGATGACATGTCTGGAATGAAGGTAAAGTGTGATTCATTATATCAAGTGAATGCAAGCTCAGTTTCCTGGATATCCATAAATATTAGTCCATCATGTTAACAGGACTCCACACCATGATAGACATAACTGCAAAACTTCATAAAGGTGGGTATAATAATGCTGATGAAAGCACATAAAGATTTTAAGTCACTGTGTGTGAATCAAATCTGTTGTCCTGTCATACATCAGAACTCTGCTTCAAGAAGTTTGCAGGGTTTTATAGTAATCAAGCTTTCCTGACAGCCAGCTGTCTGTCTGTCTGTCTGTCTTTCCATCAACAATTTGGTTTCCACAAGATAACTTTGCTACAAATTGTTGAATTTTAACCAGATCTGATATAGAGATGTATTCTGATAAGACCTCAAAAGATTTCAATTTCCAACCTTCAATGTCTTCCTTCAGAGGAGTTATGGCCCTTCATCATCCATCGACCAGACTTTGGTTTTCACACATAACTTTGCCAAGGATTGTAGTAATTCAATAAAATCTCTCATGCAGCTTTGCTCTGATGAGACCTTAAATGAGTTCCTTTTCCAACATTCCTGACAGCATATACGTGAGTTATTCCCCTTATTGATCCCCATCATTTACTGGAGTTATGCCCCCTGAACTATGGTTACTGCAGCATTATTTTACTAAGGATTGTTGGATTTCAACCAAATCTGGAATGCAGTTTTATTCTGATGTGGCCACAAATCTGTTGGATTTTCAGCAATCAACCTCATTCAGAAGAGTTATGGCCCCTGAATGCCCATTTTCATAACGTTGGTTTCTCAACACAGGTTCTATTTAAAGCCCTATGCAACAATTTGTGGTGAGCAGGGCCCTTCATGGACCCATCACTAATAATTCTAGTTGCCTAGATCATCTGCACTGTAAATATATCTGTGCCATTATTTTGCCTGTCCGTCTTAAGTCAGGTACTGTCCCCTAATTTACAACACCTAATTAAATTCTTTTTCTTTCACTATCCAATTACTATATCACCTCAAATATTATGAAAGTTATCAGGTCTCTTGACAAATCTATCAGGGTCTGATCAGTGTTGTGCCCTGACGGACATCCCAGAAGCTACATGTACAGTACTATAATGCTGTGTATGGGTTTCCATTTGCTGAAGTCAGGTAGCAGTGTGGGATACTACATTATTCCATGCCCTGTTCAATTTTTGTTTTGTTTTCTACTTAATAGGCATTAGTTATGAAAAAGAATAATTATCAGTGACTAATGGCAAGGAAATGGCAAATTCTTGAAGCTGACAGCCTTCTCTGTGATAACAGATTATTTTGTAGTAGCTCATCAAAGTATATGATTCTGAAATTTCTTTGTGACTTGCTGGTCAATTTAAGGAGTAAGATTATACTGTATGGAAAAAACAAGGAAAAAAATTACTTACTTTGATAATGCTAACCATGTTTTTCTCAATCTATACACTGAGTGGGCCTGCAATCCTGATATAATGGCTTTCAGGGAAGAGAAATTTTTTAAATTTCGAAGTTCCTGTAAAAGAGAGAAACTTTTTAAATAAAAGTTAAGTTTACTATCCAGTAGTTCTTTTTTTCAAAGATTAAAATAACATACATCCTTGTTTTACTTGCACACA
Source organism: Megalonaias nervosa (assembly GCA_016617855.1). NCBI lineage: Eukaryota > Metazoa > Mollusca > Bivalvia > Unionida > Unionidae > Megalonaias > Megalonaias nervosa. The sequence continues at coordinate 30,597 of JAECUM010019460.1, read as the reverse complement.
GCTAAAAAATCACATGCCCTGATCTGCCATTAAATAATGAACATTATATGCATCTATATATATATATATATATATATATATATATATATATACACACACACACACATATGGTATGTTGTATTTTATTTATTGCATACATATGTTGGAGAGATGTTTTATGTAATGTACACATCAAAGGGAAAATATTTTTGTATTTCCATGGAAAAAAATCATGTGATAATATGTGAAAATTTTGCCAACACAGTTAATTTCCATTAGTGACTATCCATGAAATCACAAGGTTGGTCTGTTTACAACAGTTACATGTATTATAGCTGAAATTCATGCTTATAGTACTTCCATGATGAACATAATGAAACTATTCAATTTCTAATCAGACATTCTTTATGCTGAAGCAAAAGCAGGAATCAATGCTTTTAATTTTGGCCCAGATGCATAATGATTTATCTGTTTTCAAGTGATAGACCCAGCAAAAACAGTACCATCTTTTTACTTATACTTTGGTTGGAAATCGTTACAAACTTAAGTTCTCATGAGTTAGAAAAGCTACAGCTAAATTACAAGTAAACATAACTTGAGATTTAGTATAGGTAATGAGTATATAATTTTATGAAAATATTTATCTCTAACAGCATTCTTAGGTAAGCAATGCAGTGAACACAAAGCAACCTTGTGATGTAGTCCTGAGATCCTCTGAGCAATATGGTAAATATGTTTGATTTTTATAAAATTTGAACTAATTATTTCCATAAGCACAAGTTTTTCCAACTAAATTGATATTTTCTACATTTATGAAGTGAATATTTGTCAACTAATAAAGAGTGAAGATCTTGCGCATAAAGAGTTATCTTAATGGTGAATGATCATCAACAAATATGCTGCTGACTGAACAATACTAGAAAAACTTTACTCTGTAATAGATCTTTTTCTTAAAAATTTCTAAAATATCATATGGATTCTCAACATAAATCATCAGCTTAAGCACTTATACACCACAGCCAACATTAATCCACATAAACTTTTCTGCATGATCAAGGCGTTAAAATTTAACTTTGCTGAGAAGTTTGTTCATTTATTTAATTGGTTTGCCACTACAATGACCACAAATTATCAATATTACATCAACAATATGAATTTTTATAGGAGTAAAATTTCTGGTACACTCCTCCATAAATATTTAAAACAAATTTTATCAGATCTACAGAGAGCTCTGACCTGAGACTGGACAGAAATTTTAAATTTTAAATTACTGTACCATAACCTTTTTAAAGTATAAAAAGATGTGTACTTGTTCTTAACTCATTCTTTTGATACCAGAAAAGCTCATTTTTCTATCATTAATCAAAGCATTTCTAACCAGCATATTTTGCACACAAAAATATTCCTGTTAGGCTTGAAAATCTGATTTTTTTTGTTGCAGTTGTTGTTGTAGGGTTTAACGCCATTTTTCAGCACAGGATAGGCTATACATGGCGGCCAGTATAAATGGTGGAGGAAGAACCCAGGAAAACCCCAGAAAGAACCACCGACCCATGAGAAGCTACTGGCAAGCTTTCTCACATAACTACACTGGCCAAATCCGAGACTCAAACCCACACAGACAGAGGTGAGATGGCAGTGATCCGTAACAGTGAGCACTTTAGACCACTCAACCACTCGGGGCCCCTTGAAAATCTGAATCTGGAAAATACAGAAAATTACCAGGTCACAAAACACTTACTTGAGCAATATCTATCCATTTCTGTATTATTTTGGCACGCTGAGAAGTTTTGAGATCGGGGCGTTTTAGCACTGTGGCTATGACCCTCAGAGAAACACGATTAAATTGTTCAATAGTTGCTAACACACTTCCTGCGACTGTTCCACCTCTACCATTTTTCCTTGTTCTCCTTGCCCACACAGCTCCTAGGCAATGGTGTGGTACAACTCTCTTGAATAACTCCTGTCAAAACATTAGAAAAAATTTTTTTTAAAAACTAAAATTTCGACAATTTTAAAATGACAAAGTAAGTTGCACAAGAAATTAGAGGACAAAAACATAGTAACTTTTTAATGAACTTATTGTCATAAAAAGTGTGGTCATCTTTTCTATAAATGTACTGCTGTCTGTGATATCCATGAGGAAGTCTTTAATTTCTGCAATTTCAGTGCCATTACAATATTAAGCTCTCTTACAACAAAATGTTCCATCTTCAAAGCCTCCATTGAATGACTAGACTTTTATTATCAGGCAATCACAAAACTCATAACAGTTGGATTAAGCAATATTATGTAAGAATACAACTTACTGCATCCCTATATGTGAGTTGCTCAGCAAAGTGCTGGTTTGGGATATCACCAAAGTTCAAGGGTTGGTGGTAATCAGACAAAATCATCTGATCCACTTCTTCGCAAAGAGAATTAAATGCTATGCCTGCATCTGAAAAAAGAAGAAAAAAGAAAAATGGATTAAAATCATTTTCACCAGCAAATCTGTTAAGTCAGATTTGAAAATTGTGTATGCTCCCAATGCAGGTCATGAAGTCCAGAAAGTAAACAAAACCTAATAAAGCTCCCAAAAAACACTTAAACTGCACAGAAATCTAGTATGGTCATCTGTATATGAAAAGAAATGTGACTAAGATAATTTAAATTTCCTATGTAAACTTTATTTAATTGCACTAACAGCCTTTGTGGGATAGATATATCTAAGTGAAACAGAATGGACAGACAGTACCAAAATCAAGAAGCCTGACTGCAAGCAGTAGGGACATAGCAAAAATAGTGAGAGGCTCATATATCAAGGCGTTGAATTCTATAAATCATTCTTTTTCAGTGAACTATATGCATATTCTGAACTAAATTCATCCACATATTGCATTTTATATACAATTTACTAAATGTTTGTTGAGAAGTCATGTCCATCTGCCAATAACACAGACCCTGGTCTGTTGTTGCACACTGTGCAGGCAGGGTCTATTTTCATTCTTCTACTGATTACTCCTAACAAACTGCATGGACACATCTCTGCCAGCACATCATACAATGGCAGATCTGGGTCTACACAGCTTTATGCAGGACTTGTCCTTTAAGCGAGTATATACAGTAAGCAATATATGAGCTGTCAAAGGTCAAGTTTGTGAAGTAGAAAGCTTAACTGCTTAAGAGCACTCTTATGGCCTGGTTATTGCATTACATATTTAAAGTCAACTGGCATACAACACTGCACTACACCCAGCATCACTCCATACAATACTGCACTACACCCAGCATCAGTCCATACAGAACTGTAACTGGGTAATGAATTATAAGACTGGCTAATCACATCCACAATCGAGCATGAATTTTCTTCTATTAATACATAACTGAATTTTTAATGAATTAAACCAAGTACAAAAATAGGACTCTTGGAATGTATGTATGTAGAAGCATTTTCTGGCACTTATGCACAGTAGTGGATATATGGTACCAACAAAAGTAAAATTAGAGCAATGTAAAGGAGTACATGTTTACTGCATTGGTGGTCCTGCAAAATGCATTATAACACCCTACATCAGTTACATGAGAGCCTGGCATCATATTTTTAAGAATATTTTTTTCCCCAAAAAAAATATCAGACTGATTTTTCATTGCCATGTTGCATTATAATAGCAAGAAAAATGGAATGGACACAAATGTTTTTCCTTGACAGTACAACCATAAACACAATTTTCAACCACTGGAGTCAAATTACCATCAATAATTACAGAAGCTCCTGACTTGGTATCTCACAATCAGGTGCTTTCCACACTCTAATGAACTTGTCAGCTACAAGTAAGACCTAGTGATTCTCAAGGCTATGCCACTTCATGTTCATTATCTCACCACCACTATGGTAGCCAGACTGGTCTGAGAATGATGGGATGAAAACATACTCTGACACTCTTTGACTTATTTCTGCCTTTCCTATCATTACTCTTCTGACGGTCCTATCACTACCATCTTTTACTTCATCTTTGACCACACACCACCCATTGCTTAATAGTCAAGTGTGACTGCATCAATATATTTATAGATAAGTAGATAGATAAATGGATCCAACTAGTGCATTTCTCTTTAAGTATTTGATATGATGAGCTTAGATAAGAATTTAATATTTATTATTTGTGTATTTTATTCCTGCGCTGCACATAACTGCAATTTTTTTAATTTTGTGTAGTATTTTGCGAACACAGCATAACACAAATTGACAATAACAGATGTAGTCATATTCATCAAGAAACAAATCATGCCTTTTAGAATGTATTAAAAGGTTAAGTGACCATGACTATTTTAGGTATGTGGCTCTAACTGAATACTTGTTTTCACAATTAGCATGTACCACCATTTCAAACATACACAGAACATCCAGAATTTGTCCCAAGAGCAAAGTTAACAAAGATTAAATGCACATTCATCAAACATGGACTATGATTTTGGTAGGAACAATACAATGACATTGTTAGAGTAAATATTTAAAATTAAATTGACTTGTGTAACATATTTAAAATTTTCATTATGTGCTTTTAAGTCAATTTATTTGTATAAAAAATGTAAATACACTGCTCATCTACAACTCTGATCATGTGTATTTAACATTTATAGTAGAATCAGAAATGCTTCCAAGATTTTATGTAAAGGGGGGAGCTTCCCCCTTCTTACAAAACTCTGAGGAGTAGAAAAAAAGGATGGGAAGGAAGATATGGTCCTTGTTCAATATTTACCTATCACTTCGATATTCATCCTTCTTCCTGCTCCACTATGTTAGAGCCCTATTGAAATCAAAATCTTTAAAAAATGTCAACTCTAGTCAGCTACTTGTATAAGCATTAATCTGCTGATTGTATCTGAGCTTAATCTGTTCTTTACCTCTGTATGAATCGCCAGCTGGAACGAGTTTAGAAACTTTTCTTTATGGTTGTTATGGACAATTTTCCATAGCTTACAGGTATTGTCTTTTGGATACTTTTACTCCAAAATAAGATTTTTCACTAACTGACACTGTTTCACTGTCTTCAATCAGTATTTCAATGACTATTATGCTAGATTTAATATCTGTTCCATAATGCTTATTAGGATTTTAAGTCCATCAATGCCCAAGTCTGCTTGTTCTGACAAAGTTATTTTGACCAAGTAAATATCTTTACTTCCAAATTTCATTTTTAGATTCTTATTTATTAAATATATCTTAACCCTTTTAGGGATATATGGTTGTGTAGCACAAGATCTCAAAGGCTAAATTGTTTCAGAAATAATTTCATTGACTTCCAAATTGTATTTTAATTTGGTTTGTTATTCTGCTTTTTCTACATTTAATTTCAAAATACCACTTAAAGGGGGGTTGACCAGCATGCCATCTGTTTTTGTCCATCCAGCATGTACATCAGACTTGTATTTAACACATTTTTCAGGTACAAAATCACTCTCTGGTATACCCATTAACACTCTCCCAGCTCCAATAATCTAATATACTTCATAACTTTAAAGATATTGCCATCATCACTATCTTCAGCCGGTATTTGCCGTTCGAAATCACCATCTAGAAATGAACCACACTGGGAATCAGCGATTTGGGGTTTTCTGGTAGCCCATATTTTAAATGCACATTTGGAAAACATCTTCGATGCAAGGTCCAAACAACAACAGAATGCTTGTTCCTGGGCCCAATGTGCCAATCAAACTAAGTTTAACAACCATTTAGGTCAGGCTGAAGAACTTAATTGTTTAAATTTTTACGAAAAAAGACATCATGACAAGTGCAATGATACCTCTACCGGCGTGACTTTTGCAGCGACAAGCACTTTAAGTGTGAACAGCTGAATAAAACTTGTAAACTGTGCTGAGTATATTTTAATATGCATGACTTTAAACTAATTTGTGGAAGTTCTTGCACATCACTTATCTCAAAGTGTGTGAATTTGTACAAATTTTGCACAATTCATTCAATCATGCACCCTGGCAGCATCTCTGGTACAATGCCACAGTAAATATAAACTGTATGTAACAGAGGCAGTGGAATCAGTTTTCAACATGAAAACACCAGGTAAGGACTGAATGGAAGCCCCTGCTCTCATTGGCCAGGTTTATTCATACCTTATTTACTCTCGTACAAGTTGGGTAAAACTACAAACAACATAGACCCTGATCGGATGTTACATAAGGTGCCAACAGAACAAGTTCTAAACTGTTTGTTCTGCTCATTACTCCTAATGAATTGCAAAGAACCAGATCTGTCAACACATTATTTGACTGCAGATCAGAGTCTTGGCAGTCTGCAGTTTGATCCAGCGTATAAATGAGTGCATACAGTATGTTGTGATTTTTATGTACTGGTAGACTGTAATACTGATCATCATTCTTTTTTTCTGTGTAACATAATTAAACATTATTGCTATAATCATCAGCAGGTCAAACTCTTGAGGCTAAATTATATTAAACAGTCCTAAATTTGAGTAATTTTAATGGCTGTAAAATGTCTTTGCAAAACACTGTTTACCAAATTTTTATACAGATAATTGTTTATATGACAAAGATCAATCAATTGACCCAATTAATTGTCTCAGCCTTATTAAAGTTTTGTCTACTGACCATGCAACACAACTGACATTACCTCTTTTACCAGCCAACTCTCTCTGGAATTTCTCAATTTTGTGTTGTGCTCTGATGGCCAGATCAGAGTCAGGTATGTAATTCTTGGCAAACTGTTCCAGTGTATGGAGACAAGGATAATCAGGAGGTTCTCGAAAGTCCTCAGGATACGTGTCAAACCATACAGATATCACAGACTTTATTGCTCTGAAATAGATTTTGCTTCCTATCATTTACCAAAATTCACGCCATGATATGCTCTTGGTATAAACACAGATACAATGAAAACTTTCAAAGCATCATAATCCCCATGTTTTTCTCAATTATCTCTACCACCTTTCTTGCTAATCTATATATATATATATATATATATATATATATATATATATATATATATATATATATATATATATATAGACACACACACACACACACACACACTAAAGTTATTTCCACATTCTACTGAGATGATGGATTATGCTAAGCAAATAACATACTTAAGCCACAAAGATCTGGCTTGGGAGGTGATGACCTATATTCACCTTTACTGGGAAAAAGAGTCCTTTGTGCATGCCACAACTAGTTTCTGTGGACTTCAAGTAGTGTTTGAGGGCATAACAGGATCTTACATGGCCATTGCTCTAGACTTATCTATAGATGAAAGGGAGCATATGACGACTTTCTGATTGTCCCGATGGCAACTACTATGCGTGGTTGAGTCACAAGGATCACCAAACCAGTATGAACTGAAGATATGTGCAGCTGACTGAAAAATAAAATCACTCAAATCTGCAAGCTAATCCTAAAACTGTCAGTAAACAGGTTAGTATAATAGGTTAGTATAACAGCTCCAACAAGGTCTGGTCTAATGGCTGAAATTTTTCTGAACTGAGCCATGATAAGATTCAGGACAGATTCCAGTTTGAAACAGAGTGAGGAATGCTGGCATGTTTAAAACAAAATTGGCTAGTAGATCTGATAGGACCTTATCATGACTGATATCTCTTCTGCCATTATGCATGAATGTGTCAGATATCATGAAGCAGCAGTAACTGATGCCCACTTTATCTCTATGTAGAACCAGAGAAAAACACTGTCAATTTGAGGGATTGAGGCACTCAAAGGGACTATGTTATTGTTCAAAAATTAGTCCCCCAATGCCCCTCTCCCTTATAAGCATTCAGACTGGAAGACCTTAATCTTATGATTCTCTCCACAATCAAAGATCTAAATTCTTTTGCTTGCAAGGATGCCCTGACAAGACCCATGACAGAGATAACAGATCATACTTGTGTGTAACACTTGAGACTGATTGTTTGAAGAGATTCAGTTTGGCCATAATATTCCAGGATAGGTCTTCCACTTGACTGAATAGATTCTTGACCCAGGATTTGTCCCCTCACAATTATCATGCAATTCTTACCACCTATCTTCTGTATTATCTTCAATACTAAAAATGTTGGGGATAGGCCAAAAATAACCCCTCCCAACTGACTGACAGCACATCTATGGCCCAAGCATACCATGAGACAAGATAGCCCATTTGTGGTTCCACCTTGTTGCAAAAAGTTAATCATCAGACACCCCCAATCTGACAGATGACCCTTTCCAGGACACTGAGTTTGCTGGTAATGTGTCTGATTAGCAACACTGACAAAGAAACTTCCAACCAGCACACATAGGATGGGAGACTAGGTGACCCCATTGGAGGTAAGTCAAGAGGATGGAATTGTCCAACATAATCAGGACTGATTTCTCAGAGTCTGTCCTTGTAAAACTGAAAGGCATTTATGATATATTCCACATAGATGACAATATGAATGGTGGTCACCCCCCACACCATTCCATTTTCCAATGACTGTATTCAAAGTCCAGCAACATGTGGGCTCCCCAACCATGTGTGTCCAGTTTGGGCTCATCCAGAGGACTTCCTGTGGTTGCATCACTGACACAGGTATTATCATACTTTGTCAGTGATACTGACATGCTGAGTGGACTGGTAAAGTGAACCATTAAGCCAGCAAAGTCATTTGCACATAAAGGCAACCATTAAGCTAGCAAAGTCATTTGTAATGGGTGCATATAGGGGCAACCCAGCTGGATCAATTTTGCTGCTGCATTAATTAACTCAAAGAGTTGCAAGAAATCTCTTGTGAAAACTCCTGTCATGCTGGAAATGACAGTGCTACTTTGACAATCTGCATGACGCAGACATGAGGGAGATGTACATGAATGAGATTGGTCATAACCTCCATAACCAGGTGGACAAAACACTTGGATGAGTGAAGGTTGGATTTTTCCCTAATTCACGAGAAAACCGAGATGATTCAAATGGGCATGAGATCGCTTTTGCCTCGAAGGAGAATAGAACTTACCATACATTTTGGAGATTGTCCAAATACATCACTGTTGCCATGGAGGTAGTTGACTGGAACAGGGTGAAGATGCCAACAATAGGTTGGTAAAAACCTAAAAGCTGATATTTCAACTGAATAGAGAACTCCAAATTGGTAAACTTATTACATTAACCAAACGAAAGAAACTTTTGTAAAGTCGGGCAAATAGGGACATGAAAATAGGCATCTGTAAGATCGAGTCTGATCTCTATTTTGAATCTTGGCAGAGAAAGGAATTCACCGAGGTGACTGAAGTCTATGATTGACCTCAACTTGCCATTGGCCTTTTTGGTTAAGAACAGCCATGAATAAAAATCAGGGATTGTGGTTTTCATACAATCTGCACCTTGTTACATGTCTAGGCTCGTACAAAAGTAACAAAGAAAAGAGTGAAGCCAACAAGCTTTGTAAAAAATAATTTATTTCCCTAGAAAATAAGGTAAAAATAAGAAAAAGGACTTACAGTTTATGAAACTAATCCAAAATTAATCCTAGAATTAATAAATATAAGTGCTATCAATAAAAAGTCCTAAGTGAATCACAGTTCGAATCCCGATGAAGTTGCAAGATGGAAGGCGATGACATCATTGATAACCTGCTTTGTCCTGATGTATCAACAGTTCCATGTTGAATCACCAAGAATAATATTCCAGTTTGGAATTCCAAATAATTTTCAGTAAATGTCTTTGTCCAAGAATTCTGATGAGCACTAGTAATTTCCAGGGAAAATAAATTACTTTAAATTGAATTAAAATAAAAATTCAACTCAAACTGGTCACAACAAAAACACCTTTGAGCTCCAAAGGTTTCAAGCAAGACTGGCCAAAATCACTATAATAACAAGAGTTTTAAGCCTCACTACAACGCTGAACGGATACCCATATGGGGTCATGTGATCACCTTCTTTCAAGCAACGTAGAAACATTACATGCCGACTATCACGTATGCTATGTACGGCTTTGACTCTACTAAATAAATCTTACTTTAAGATTCAATAATAAAAAATTTTTTTAAAAAGCTGTTTACTACAAACTCAAAACCGGCTCTGAATCTAGGTCACCAAAAGATACAATGTTTCTACTAATGCTTGTTTATCAGGTTTAACAGAACTGAACTGAATTTTCTGGAAAAATATCAAATCCAGTGAATAAAGTTATCATTACAATAACATGTAACGAAATAAAAATAAATAAAAAAATTTTGGAACTAGTACACAAGCAATTGAATTACATATACCTAACAACCTCCCATTTGTCGAAGAGTGCTGTATAACCAGTTGAAGAATTTTGTCCTTTCTCGATCTGATGGCACAGATCCTAAATGACTTGGATCACTGGTTCTAGTGTAGTGGTTAGAGCATCTGCCTTGGATGCGGGAGGTCGCGGGTTCGAAACCCTAGCCGAGTTATACCAAAGACTTTTTTAAAAAATGGTACTAACAGCTGCTTTGCTTGGCGCTCAGCATTAAGAGGTTAGTGTTAGGACTGGTCGGCCTGGTGTCAGGATAATATGACTGGGTGGGACATCTTGCTACATGTCTGCGGCATGATGCCCCAGTGCTAGACATCACTATAAACTGTCACACTGCAGACATCATAGCGATATGACTGAAAAATTGTTAAAGCTATGTTAAAAATCTAAATCACACACACACACACACACACACACACCCTGATGAGTCGGTCTCAGTAAGGCAGTTTATTTTTTCCATTAAGACTGACCAGTTTTCAGTAAGGTGTAACAAAATATGAATAACTGCTATTGTAAAGCTGGAAAACATAATTAAAAGTTTGACACAGTGATGATAAAAATTATATTCAACTGAAAAATTTGTAAAATATGCATCGACTTTATTTACCACTAGTACAGTTGCACAAACTTTAGTTCTGAACCCTATACAACTCAATAGCTTGTTGCTATCTCTCAACTTGACATAATTCTGTGAAATTCTTTTTCCATTTCACATGACGATGGTAATCACATCTCCTGCCACGAGATACACTCAGACTGGCACATGATGTCCAATAAACATAACTGTGTCCTTTCCAGCTTTTATTCACAAGAATCTGAATGTTCCTTTTTATTCTTCTGTGTTGATATTTAACATTTTTCTAAAGGCTCATTTTCTCTTTCGTCTTAAACATGCATCGCTTTCTGTACACCATTTTAAAAAAATTCTATAATCAACAGTTTGATCATGCAGATGCTTCGCAAGAACAAATAGGTGCAGTTTAAAGCATCTGGGGTGCTGCTGTAAAGTTAGTCTGGTTCCCTGGGTTGGCAGGTCTGATACAGGTGGAGAAACAAGTTGGAGGGTTAGTTCTGGGGCTGCATGCCTCAAAACTTCTTCAAATATGCTCCCAAACGGCAATGACAAACCAAACAGAGTCGTCCTTTTAGCCAGAGCAGTTTTTTCTTTGTTTAGTGGAAACATGCATTAAAACATATCAAGTTAAGATTGGCAGAGGCAATCAACACATTCACCATCAAATGGTGAGCTGCTCTGTTAATGACCAGAGCAATTTGGGCCATCAAGTCCCAGGCATGTTGGTTGACCGAGTTTTCGCCCTAGTCAGAAAACTACCAGGAAGGCCAAATCTAACATCAAAGATCTGATGACAATGTTTTGAACCAACTCTGATGTTATGGGACTTTTAATTTTTAATCTACTTTATAAAAACTACAGGCAATTATGTTAATTGCCATTAATTTTTTTCTAACACTGGGTGTTCAGTATGATAAGCGATGGAATGAGTCTTGTAACAGATTGTCAATGGACTTCTTCCATTTCAAGATAAACCATTCCCTGTGGAAACAATGACACAATACCATTGTCTCCATACAATTTACAGCCAGTATCCTAGAGGTAAGCAGTGAATAAAGAAAGTATGGATGACATGGTTACCAGCAATGTGGAAGGCATTCATGCCGGTACTGGCCATACCACAGACTTGGACAGATTTATCACTAAACTCTACAACATGAAGCACTTGGGTAGTCTTACGCCAGGCAAGACAGATGTTAAGATCTCAGTAACTGTAATTGTATTTTGCCATAGGCATTTTAGGACTGACAAATCTATCAGTAATATCTTCATAACTGTAAGGATATGAAGATGGCTGGATCTATTACCAAGAACCCCATAATTGTTATTGTATGTAGCTGCTGGATGTAATGGCAGAAAACCCATCACTAAGATCTCCTTAGCTGTATAGATATGAAGCCATAGACCTGGGGAGACAGGCAGATATATCACTAAGATATCCTAAGCTGTAGATTTATGAAGCCGTAGACCTGCGGAGACAGATGGATTTATCACTAAGATCTCCTTCATTGTAGATATATGAAAACGTAGACAGATTAAGATCCCCAAAAATATTATTGTGGCCATATGCATGTTAGGATAGACAAATCTATCATCAAGATTGTAATTGTCCAGAGATGAAGCTGTATACCCGGTGAGACAGACGGATTTATCTCTAAGATCCCAGGAACTGCATATAACTATAGGCAGTTAGGATGGAAAATCTATCATTAAGATCTCTGCAACAGTCAAATGATTGTAGGCCTGTTGACATGGATGGATATTTCAGTATTATTATCCGCTGATTGAGATGGTTGGACTGGTTGGATGGCCAGCTCTAACTGGATGATAGTGAATGGCTTCAAATGGCTATATAGTAGTAAAAGATAGTCTTACATCCTAGGGGCTTAAACTGTGTACCAAGAAAGAGCAAACCAACAGGTATTCTATAATTTAAAAGATAATTTAAAAGATAAATCTATTTCCCTAAAATACAAGTGAAAATATTGAAAATTTAACTTACAGTATGGTATGAATTCCTAAAATTCCTAAAGGTTCTATCAATTCCAAGTGATACATAGGAGTCCAAAGATATTCCAAATGATAACTGTGGTCAATAAATTGTTTATGTACCAACACTACACAAGTAATCACTGTTTTAAAATTCCAAAAGTATCTTTGAATAAATTTTTCTGGTTGGATTTGTCAGAATATAAGTCCCAACAATGTTCTGAATATTTCACATTAAACCCTTTTGAGATATAATTCTGTTCAGCTATTAATTTCCCAGTCTTTAAATAAATGTTCTTTTCTGCACTGCAATTCCAACTAAACTGAATTAATTCCAATAAACAATTCAAACTTCATAACTATTTCTTCCAGGTCAGATGTAATGCTAAAAATGAACAATGCTGCATACAAATCCCTTAAAACAACCACTTAATACACTGTAGAAAAACAATACTTGGAATTTCCAGAATTAATCATTTAGTAAAATACTTTTTAAGTGATTAAGTCAACAACTGCTGTTAAGGTTTTATCCAATCACAAACTAGGGCAATCTGACCTCCCTACAGTACAAATGCCCTCCTTGGATTATGTGATGTTATTTTGACATCAATTCGTCTTATGGCCTATCTGGACCAAGTGACGGTGTTTAGCTGAACCTGGTACTCTGACCTTGAAATTTCATGAATGAAAATAGTACCACATATTATACATGTATTCATCTTATAGTACACAAGCCATTCATAGGATTTTAGAATTACTTATGTCATTAAATAAATGACTCAAATAAAAACTATATTGTAAAAATAATACACATGATATAGATATACATAACTATAGATCTGTTGGATCCTTTACTAACCCCATATGTCTGGACTTATAGGCCTAAAGGCCATGCTACAACACACAGTGGGCACTTATGCCACCAAGTGCTGCCTAAAAAATAATAAATGGGGATACACTTCCCAAGTGTAATATAATGACTTGCACAATTTTATGTTTCACATTGTCATCATACTCTTTCTTTGCCTTGGTCAAGTTCAGCAAAACAGTAGCCTACACACTCTCAGACCATATACACACACTGCATGTACCAGCAAAGTACATTTTGTACACATAAGGAAAGATTCATGCATGCCTTCCATAGTCCCAAACTTGTTATATTTATTACACTTCATTGACTGGTATCACTAAAATGACAAGATAAAAGAAAACACAACAAAACTGTCTATGTTGATGATTCAATGTGTTAATAAGTCACTAAAATGACACCCGTTACTAACTGGGTGAGCAACCAATAATCAGTGTGTACGAAACCAACAGTAACATGCATCAATGTTAGTGTGTTGTACCATGTAGTCTAAAATTGCCAAGCTAGAGAAAATGTAAACATTTCATAAAATATTCACAAAATTAAAAAAGAAATATTAACCACAAGTTTAGTAATAAATATTAATCCAAATAAATCCAAAATCCTGTATTGATGGTTCAAATTTAACACAAATTTGGCTTTAGGTTTATGGGTGTTATGTACAATGTTGTTGTAGAGAAGTAATGTTTAAAAACTAGTGATACATGGTGGTGGTGGTAAGGGGAGGTAAAGGGCAAGAGTTATTGCCCTTTGTCTATAAGTGGGACAGAAACAACAACAAATTATTTTTTGTAGGAGGGCTGGAATCAGGAGGTAGCAGGTTCATATCCCTAATGTTAATGTGATCAGCAAACATATCTGAAGGAGAAACATGGGTACTACAGCACACAATGTCTTGCCAATCCATCATACCATGATGTTATGTGCTCCTCCTATATGAAAAACATGGGTACCACAGAACATTGTGTTTGCCAATCCATCAGTCTCTGATGCTGTGCCCATAACATAGCTGATAAAACAGCCCCCAAAGCTGGCCACTCAGGTCAAGTCACATAACCAAAGATACCAAAACATTCAAATGAGCAAATTAGCATAAGTCGCATGCAATCTGTTCCTGTATCTGACAGAACAGTACGTAGCCACAAATTTTATGGATTTACAAGTTGTCAAACACAGGATTTGATCTGGAAATATACCATACATTCAATGAAAGGACCCTTCAACAGACCATAACTCAAGAGCAGCGAGATGTACTAGCAAGTGTCTAAAATGTACACATCTGTCTGCACCAACCATACAATTTAATAAATAGGCAAGATCAGACGCGAAAACCATATATCAGTATCAGTATCGGTTTGGGGGATGATTTACTCTGTTACGGATACTAAATCCAACTTTGAAAAGACTGGACAATACTGCTATGAAAATGTGAAGCAGGTGTTCACTCGCCATAGCAGACAGACAAAATATGACTATGTACCTTTGTCGAGCAGCATTTAACTCAGAGTTGGCATCTTTCTTGCCATTTTTCAAAGACTTGTATCTGCAAATAAAACATACTGATTAGAAACTTGCCCAAAGAACATGAATGTAGCACCTCAACAACCTAACTGCAGAAACTGAACTGTGCATATATATCAGCTGATGAAAGTAAAGCACTCCCTCACTATAAGGCTCTTCATTATGAGGTGGGTATGGTCATGGATCCGGCTTTATTATGTAGCAGTAAAATTATTTGTACTTCATTATAAGGCAGTCTCATTATAAGATGGCATAATCAATTGCTCCCATAAACAGCATTATCATGAGGGACTGCTGTAACACTATATTATGTCCCTTCCACTTTCCTGATGGTACATCAAGATACAGTTACATAGTGCAGGATAACAACTGAAGACAGATTATACCAAACTATGGATAAGTCATCTGTCATATGACTATGAGCTGATTAGGAAATATTAACAAAATGTTCAGATTTATGAATGCATATAATGTTGAATGAAACCTGCCAATAAAATTCACTCAAGGGACAAACATTTTGCCCTTTATGGAGCCAGGGTGCACAGTTGGTGGAGCACTGGACTCTATGGAGCCAGAGCACTCAGTTGGTGGAGCATTGGACTCATAATGAAACAATTATGGGTTCAATACCCACCCATTCAGGGTTGACAGCCTTGGGGTGTCCTTGGTAAAAGCATTTTGTGCCCATTTCCTTTGTGTGAGATAGCACTGATGTGTTGAACATGTTATCAGAGCCAATCAACCAACCAACCTTTGTGGACAAAGGCTTTTATATTGAACTTATATATGTAAGGAAGTAAAGAAAATGGGTTCTAAGATGTTTTCTTTTCTAAGCAGGTGTCCTCCATCAAGGTAAGGCAGGTTTCAATATGATCTGATTGATACTAACCTTTCAGTTAAGAGTTGTAGAACTTTTTCTGGAGTGGTGTAAGTTCGGTATGTAGCAAAGAATACATTTACATATGTGGAGTCCAACTCCCCCTTGACTGTGATCAGACTTTCAGCCAGTCTCTCTAAAGTTCCAGCTTTTATCACTCTTATTTTTTGAGTCTCCCACATCAGACGAGAGAATTCATTACCTTCTGTACACTCAGGCTACAAAAGCAAAATAACACAAGGATTTCAGATCAGTATATGCAACTGAGTATTGAAATGATACATACCACTGATAATGTCTAACTGCAAGCTGCACAGATCTGCCACTACATAATGTGCCAGCAGATCTGCCACTACATAATGTGCCAGCAGATCTGCCACTACATAATGTGCCAGCAGATCTGCCACTACATAATGTGCCAGCAGATCTGCCACTACATAATGTGTCAACAGATCTGCCACTACATAATGTGTCAACAGATCTGCCACTACATAATGTGCCAGCAGATCTGCCACTACATAATGTGCCAGCAGATCTGCCACTACATAATGCACCAGCAGATCTACCATTACACAATGTGCCAGCAGATCTGCCACTACGTAATGTACCAGCAGATCTACCATTACACAATGTGTCAACAGATCTGCCACTACATAATGTGCTGCTAATTAATGTGTCAACAGATCTGCCACTACATAATATGCCAATAGATCTGCCATTACACAATGTGTCAACAGATCTGCCACTACATAATGTGCTGCTAATTAATGTGTCAACAGATCTGCCACTATATAATGTGCCAGAAGTTCTGCCATTACACAATGTGTCAACAGATCTGCCACTACATGATGTGCTGTTAATGTGTCAACAGATCTGGCACTGTATAATGTGCCAGCAGATCTGCCACAACATAATGCACAGTTTTTTCTACTGATCATGCCTAACAAACTATACAGACCCTAATCAGCCAGCGCATTATGAGACAGCTGATCTGGGTATGTGCAGATTGCAGTTGGATTTGACCTATAAGTGAGTCTATATAGTACCTTAGGTGTCTAAGAATCATTTATTTTCTTGTATATATTCTGTCTCAGTGACTTCTGCAGATTACATTAAATCTTTGTAGAAAATATGTCTGCCCAAAAAGCACTTTCAAAACTTTCCCAAATTACTGATGCTTATCTAAATATATATGACAATAGACTAAGCTGAACTGTAGACACTTTCCTTATAGTTTTTACATTTTTAAGATCCATAAACCATTATTGCACAGTCTTATTATTGAGAAATAATCAGCAAATTAAATATGTGCGAGGTATACAAATATATGTCTGAATCATAAATGTACTGTGTATACTGCATGTAGATAAGTCCAACTGCAAACAATATAGACCATGATCTCTTTTTGCATAATGCACTGGCAGATCAGGATCTATGTTGCACCTAACAAACTGCATAGAAGATCTGTTGGCACATTATTGATGGCTGATCCGGGTCCATGCAGCCTGTAACTGGATTCCACTTATAAACAAGTATACACACTGTAATTCAGGGCCTCCACTAGGCTTAGCATTTGTCGCCAAATGCGAAAGAATTTTGAAAGTGGGGCTATTTTTTATTGACTGGCGAAAGGTGCTGACAACAAATTTTTATAAGGTAAATTTTTTAATTTTCATTGATAAAGCGACTCGGGCCACTTAATACCTGTTTTCGCTATCTGCAGCAGTCAGTGGATCATGTCGGTAGATGATGAATAAGACATTATTCGAATACAACTGCAGCTAACCGCAAGCTGTCAATCAGTTTTGAGAAGCAATTAAATGTGATTAGTAGTAAATAAGGAATGGCCAAGGGATATATTCTATTGTTGAACAGGTCGGCAAAAAGACTCGGTGTCATTTGCAGATGTTGTTAATTTATGTTTATTGCAAACTGTTGAGTGTGAGATGGATGCACTTGGGACTGCTTAGTGTTTTATGGATTATTTATTTAGATAACACATTTCTGTGGTCTGAACTTAACTAAGTAACAAAGGATGCTGCTACAAGGATGCCAGTCGTTGACTGTAAAGGGTCTGAGTTGCTTACATCAATGAAAAATTAAAAATGTACTTTATAAAACAAGTCTGTATCAAGCACAAAGAATATGGCTAATCTAGTTCTGAGAAACAAAGTTTTATATCCACCTGCATCTGAGGCAGCTACCAGGTTACATGTTGCCCCTATTTCTACTGCAGACTGTGAGAGGGGCTTCAGTTGCTGGAATCTGATCAAAACAAACTTAGGAAGTTCTATAAGTATATCTACTCTGAAAAATTTATTGAGAATTTCTACTGATGGGCCCAGTGTTGAGAATTTTGATTTCAGGAAGGCATATAAGAAATGGTCTTTGAAATAAATGAGGCAGACATTGATGAAGTGTCAGTGACATTGTTCATAAAGACTAAGCAGTATTTTGTATTATCAGTTATAAAGAAACATTCTTATTCATTCTTGGTTTTCATATACTATGCATTGAACTTCACGTGTATATAATGGTATTGTTATATTTATTAATAATTATTCTTCTGCTTTGAAATGTAATAAAAACATGTAAAAACTGTTTCATTGTCATGTTTATATAGATTCAAAATAGGGACAACATAATATTACACATATATTTAAGTCCCTGCATCATGGCATAAAATGGCTCGTTTGGCTGAAAAGTGGCTCCAAATTTTTCAATTTGGCGAATTTCATGGCGCAAAGAAAATATCTCCAAGGAAGGCCCTGTAATACTCATAAAATATAAAGGTAATCAATAAAGCACTTAAAGACAGAAGCCAAGAATAATTGCTATGAATAAATCAAACATTTTTTAAAGGTTTATGCAACCAAAACTACCAAAGAGAAATAAACAATACAAAAATTTGCCAACCAAATTCAGTTTCAAAATTTAGGTTGCCCACATCAATTATCAACCCATGATTCAAAGTAACCAGGATTGGCTTGTTACAGCTGATTTTGACTGCTCCAGTGGCTTAGTGGTTAGAGCGTCTGCCAGAGATGTGGTTGGTCGTGGGTTCAAAGCCAGCCGAGTCATACCAAAGACTTATAAAAATGGTACTGACAGCTGCCTCACTATGTGCTCAGCATTAAGAGGTTAGTGGTAGGACTGGTTGGCCTGGTGTCAGGAAAATGTGACTGGGTGGGACATGATGCTACATGTCTATGGCATGATGCCCCAGTGCCAGACATCACAATATACTGCCACATGGCCAAAATCATATCAATATGACTGAAAAATTGTTAAAGCTACGTTAAAAATCCAAATCACACCCACCCACATAGAGAGCTGACTTTATCACCATTATCTGGATTATAAATCTTTACATCTAAAACCTTGTCTCCCAGCCCCTTCATCATAAAACATTGCTCCACCCAAAATGTTATTCAGAAATATCTTGACCAATCAAAAGGCTGCAATTGCTGATTCCAAGTAATATTTCCCTGTCTGGAGCAAAATTATGTTATTCAAAGTGTTAGGTAAACTGTTATGACACATTGGCTTTACAAGTCCAAATGATGAAGATAATTGATCCCTTGCTATAAAGCACGTGATTAAACTCTTTTCCCTCACTATAATGTATCCAAATATACTGTTCTTCACTATAATGCACCTCCTTGTATTACTGTTCCTCATTATAAAGGATGTTTGTGTGCTGATGTCCCTCACTATAAAGCACCTTAATACATAATTGTTCCTCATTATAAATCATGTTTGCATGCTATATCCCACTATATCCCTCACTGAAAGGCACCTAAATATATTACTATTCCTCATTATAAAACATGGATGTATATTGATGTTCCTCGCTATACAGCAACCTTATATATTGCTGTTCCTCATTATAAAGTATGTTTTAACACTGATGTCCCTCACTATACAACACCTTAATATATTAATGTGTGTGTGTGTGTGTGTGTGTGTCTGTGTGTGTGTGTCTGTGTGTGTGTGTGTGATTTAGATTTTTTAACGTAGCTTTAACAATTTTTCAGTCATATCGCTACGATGTCTGCAGTGTGACAGTTTATAGTAATGTCTAGCACTGGGGCATCATGCTGCAGACATGTAGCATGATGTCCCACCCAGTCACATTATCCTGACACCAGGCCAACCAGTCCTAACACTAACCTCTTAATGCTGTGCACCAAGCGAGGCAGCTGTTAGTACCATTTTTTAAAGTCTTTGGTATGACTTGGCCGGGGTTCGAACCCACGACCTCCCGCACCCAAGGCGGACGCTCTAACCACTAATCAATATATTAATATTCATTCTTATAAAGTATGTTTTAACACTGATGTTCCTCACTATACAGCACCTTAATATATTACTTTTCCTCATTATAAAGCATGTTGATACACTGGTGTCCCTCACTATATAGCACCTTAATGTATTATTGTTCCTCATTATAAAGCATACTTGTGTATTGATGTCCCTTCACTCTAAAGTACCTTAATTCATTACTGTTCCACATTATGAAGCACATTTGCTTGTTATGTCCCTCACTGAAAAGCACCTTAATATATTACTATTCCTCATTATAAAGCATGTTTGTATACTGATGTCCCTCACTATACAGCAACCAAATATATTACTGTTCTTCATTATAAAGCATGCTTGTATATTGATGTCCCTTCACTATAAAGCACCTCAATATACTGTCATCCCTCACTATAAAGCACATTATAATGCTATTCCTCTTTAACATACCTTGGAATATTACTGTCCCTTAGTACAAGATACTTCAGTATACTGTTCTCCCTAACTATTAAGCAACTCAGTATACTAAAGTCCCTCTTGTAAGTCAATACAGACACCAACCCATTAAAAATATTACACTTTTATTTATTGCTGCTTAATCAGTGTCACATGATGCTATTTCTAGACTGAACCTTTATTATTACAGCTTCACAGAATTAATGTTGTTAAGTTTAATTTATTAAACTTCAATTTCTGCATTTTTAGCCGCTACCACTGACACACTTAGTTAAATATACCTCAGTATAATGAGATTCACCTAAAAGCAGGTCACTTCTATGATTCCCATGAGCATTGTTATAATGTAGGAGCTCTCTATACCTATGCTAGGGTGTAATACATAACACTTTTTAAGTAAGCATTGTATACCTGTGCTAAGGTGTTGTAACTTTCTTCAAGTAATTGCTGTATACCTGTACAAAGGTGTGAAAAGCAACTTTCTTCAAGTAAGTATTGTACACTTGTGCTATAGTATAAGTAACTTTCTTCAGATAAATAATGTATACCTGTGCCAAGGTATCATGAATACCTTTCTTCAAGTAAGCATTGTATACCTGTGCTAAGTTGTGATAATTAACTTTCTTCAAGTAATATATACCTGTGCTAAGGTGTGATAAGTAACTTTCTTCAGGTAAGTAATATATACCTGTGCTAATGTGTGATAAGTAACTTCTTTAGGTAAGTAGTATGTACCTATCCTAAGGTGTGATAAGTAACTTTAATCAGGTAAGTAGTATATACCTGTGCTAAGGTGTGATAAGTAACTTCTTTAGGTAAGTAGTATGTATCTGTCCTAAGGTGTGATAAGTAACTTTCTTCAGGTAAGTAGTATATACCTGTGCTAAGGTGTGATAAGTAACTTTCTTCAGGTAAGCATGGTACACAGCTCCTTCTTCTCGTTCCTCTCGCCAAAATCTTGTGACATCATCCTGTAACACAAAAAATGCTATTATATGAGGTTATGTTGGGTGCTAAATCGCACAGCAGTATAATAAGCAGGTTATTTACTGCTAAGGCAAATGGAGTAAAGTGCCTGGCCCAAGGACAGACCATGCTACCCTATCCGGGATGATTCATTAGTAGAATCTGAACCTGGACACTTTTGGTCACCAATCTAGCATGCTCACCACCAAGACTCCATGGCTTCCACTTCCATTATTAAAGACAAGCAGGAGGATGCACTGAGTACTATTATATGAATCTAAAAGAGACGTGGGATGATGAATGAGCACTAGCATATGAATCTAAATGAGAAGTGAGAGGTTGCATTGAGTACTATGATATGAACCTAAAGGAGAGAAGGGAGGATGCACTGAGTACAATTATATGAATCTAAAAGAGAAGTGGGATGATGAATGAGCACTATTATATGAATCTAAATGAGAAGTGGGAGGTTGCATTGAGTACTATATGAATCTAAAGAAGGGAGGATGCACTGAGTATTATTATATGAAACTAAAAGAGAGAAGGGAGGATGCACTGAGTACTATTATATGAATCTAAATGAGAAGTGGGAGGTTGCATGGAGTACTATGATATGAATCTAAAGGAGAGAAGGGAGGATGCACTGAGTACTATTATATGAATCTAAATGAGAAGTGGGAGGTTGCATTGAGTACTATATGAATCTAAAGGAGAGAAGGGAGGATGCACTGAGTACTATTATATGAATCTAAAAGAGAAGGGAGGATGCACTGAGTACTATTATATGAATCTAAAAGAGAGAAGGGAGGATGCACTGAGTACTATTATATGAATCTAAAGGAGAGAAGGAAGGATGCACTGAGTACTATTATATGAATCTAAATGAGAGGTGGGAGGATACATTGCATACTATTATATGAATCTAAAAGAGAAGTGGGATGATGAATGAGCACTAGTATATGAATCTAAAAGAAGTGGGAGGTTGCATTGAGTACTATGATATGAACCTAAAACAGAGGTGGGAGGATGAATGAGTACTATTATATGAATCTAAGAGGTGGGAGGATGCATTGAGTACTATTATATGAATCTAAAAGGTGGGAGGATGCACTGAGTACTATTATATGAATATAAAAGAGGTGGGAGGAAGCAATAAATAATATATAAATCTAAGAGAGGAGTGAGGAAGCAATTAGTACTATCATATGAATCTAAAAGAGAGAAGGGAGAATACACTGAGTACTATTATATGAATCTAAAGGAGAGAAGGAAGGATGCATTGAGTACTATTATATAAATTTAAGAGAGGAGTGAGGAAGCAATTAGTACTATCATATGAATCTAAGAGAGAGAAGGGAGGATGCACTGAGTACTATTATATGAATCTAAAGGAGAGAAGGAAGGATGGATTGAGTACTATTATATAAATCTAAGACAGGTGTGAGGATGCAATTAATACTATCATATGAATCTAAAAGAGAGAAGGGAGGATGCACTGAGTATTATTATATGAATCTAAAGGAGAGAAGGAAGGATGCATTGAGTACTATTATATAAATCTAAGACAGGTGTGAGGAAGCAATTATTACTATCATATGAATCTAAAAGAGAGAAGGAAGGATGTACTGAGTACTATTATATAAATCTAAGAGAGGTGTGAGGATGTATTGATTACTATTACATGAATCTAAAAAGAAGAAAAGGTTATGTGCGGGAAATACAAAAGATGCCTGAACCTTAAGGTATTTAGGAAACAATTTCTCTTTCCTATTTTGTGTGTTATATTACTATATGAGAGGAATAAACTATATACATATAACTTAACATGACAGGTTAAAAGATGTTGACAATGAGTTTCTTCTTGAATGTTCTTTAACTAACAGAGAATAGTTGTGTATCACCTAAACAGGCTCTGAAATCACTGAAACGGAGCTGTATATCACATAAATTGACTCTGAATTCACTAAAACAGAGTTGTATATACCATAAATTGACTCTGAATTCACTAAAACAGAGTTGTATATCACATAAATTGACTCTGAAATCACCGAAACGGAGCTGTATATCACATAAACTGACTCTAAAATCACTGAAACGGAGCTGTATATCACATAAATTGACAATGTAATCACTGAAATGGAGCTGTATATCACATAAATTGACTCTGAATTCACTAAAACAGAGTTGTATATACCATAAATTGACTCTGAATTCACTAAAACAGAGTTGTATATCACATAAATTGACTCTGAAATCACCGAAACGGAGCTGTATATCACATAAACTGACTCTAAAATCACTGAAACGGAGCTGTATATCACATAAATTGACAATGTAATCACTGAAATGGAGCTGTATATCACATAAATTGACTCTGAATTCACTAAAACAGAGTTGTATATCACATAAATTGACTCTGAATTCACTAAAACAGAGTTGTATATCATATAAACAGCCTTTGAAATTAGCAAAACAGAGCCACAAGTCACCACAACTTAAGTCATTTATCACTGAAACAGAGTCTTTAAGTTGTGCAACAGCTGGAACTGGATTTAGAATTCTAAATCATCAAAACACAGCAAAAATGCCAAAACAAACTTGCATCACTGTAATGAACTCTGAAATCAATGAGACCCACTCTGCATTTACTAAAGCAACACTTTAATAAGATGATCAATATAAGATCAAAAATAAACATGTGTGTTCTTTCTGGTCAGCTGACGTTCCTGTTTCTCATTGCCAACCCTAGTACTTTTTCCCCTCATGTTAAAAAACAAAGAAACAACCTACTTACATTAATTTTAAAACCAATGCAATAGGAAACACACATAGGCAGAGGGCCTAAATGGCATTAATGAATGTATAAGCATGTACAGGGTTTAACAACATATCAACACAATACTGACTGTATAGTGCGAAGTAATTTAGCCATCCCAAAAATGGTACAGGAAAAAATAGATAAAATGTAAAATATGGTCAATATGAAAACAAAGACCAATACATTTGAGAATCTCCTACACAGAAAAATCTTACATAATAACTCAAATTTCTTGCATCTTTTTCACTCTACCTGATTTTCCTTGAAAATGTTGAACCCAAGCCATCACTCTTGTATTTTTTCTGATTTAAATTGTTTTATAACTTTTGGATTAAACTGATATAGGATTATATTGGCATCTAATAAGTATCTTTTAAAAGCAAAATTTTGGCCATGAAAATGACTGGTTATTTTGAGTTTACATCTTGATGCCTATATCCAGAGTACACAATTCACTCCATGGAAATTCCCTTTGCAGCACATTTGCAGCACACAGGTCCTTATCACAGTAGATGGGCCTGTGTACACCGTGGAATGTGTCAAAACTATCCTTACATTGGGTTCATAGTGTTTAAAAAAAGTTTTATAAGAAAACATGCTCATGAAAACAGCCATGATTTCTGAAACAAATAATCACTCTGGAAATCATACAGCACACTCATGCCATCTGGCAATAGAAAATAGTGATGGGTGAGTTTATTGTTGGTAATTTATAACTCTGAGTAGTTCCAATCTATTAAAATTGAGATCTACTTATAATGTGTCCATCTGACAGGCATCCATATAAGTCTATGTCCCAATGATAGTTGGAATACCTGAACCACTTTTCTGTAGTAACTTACAAAACAAAGCAATGCATTCTGAATTAGGGAGAGTTATAATTACCTATGTTTTGTTTTGAATTACGCTTTGCACTTCATAACCACAAAAGCTGTAATCTGATGTTGAATATAAAAGTCAAAAGAACATGTCCTCGTGTCAGTGTCCATCAGGTCTTTTATGTCCGAGATTTTGATTTTTATTTGGGTAATCCTAAAGTCTGCCTGGGAAATCAAAATTCTGTTTTGATAATTTCCAAGCTTGTTTCTGTTATTACCGTATTTACCATATATGTTTGGACACGATAAAATAATTGTTTTTTTCCTGTCCCAGAATTTATGGTGAAATATTTTTTCACCTAGGTCATATGTCCCAAGACTTAAGAAACGAAATAGATTTGTACTGAATTTGTGCCCCCCCCCAATGCATGTTGCAATAAAATAGATTAAAAAACCACTTATTTGATATTAACAACAAAGAAACCAACCTTGTACTGTTATAATTTATTCCTTTTTTCTTCATGAGCATTAAAGAATAAAATATATCCATGAACTCTGTATATGTAGCATAGGCTTCCATACTGTGGCGTGTATCGCTTATGTCCGATAACACACAACACGTTGTTCATTGACATGAACATTGAGAAACAAATCATGTTTGGTTGTGCTCAAAGGTTTGAATATGTTATTCGACTGAAAACTGGATCCAACAAAATTGCAAATGAGTGAGAAATAATCAACCAATATTTTGAAGACAACTGTCATTCGCGCATGACACGGTTTTAGGTGCAAAATAACCAAGATTGAATTATATTCGGGTCAACTATATGACAGTATCTCACAAATAAAAATCATTATTTGACAACACATTCACATGAGTGCAAGTGACAATTTTGTCACTAGCACCGGTTACAAAAGTATCATTAAAGCAAGTTGCTGTGTGTATTATTTACCTGCAGACATGAAGGCCTGTTTGTATTATAACTACAGATGCCAATCAAATAGAAGCCCAGGGGGTGAATAAACACAACTGGCAGTGAGCAGCAAACTCATTCTCTGAACTTACCGACAGGACATGAAAGACAAAGGTTATTTTTATTACAAAGCAAGCCGATCTCGGAAGCAGACTTTGGACACTTTGAAGCCCGTTTTTCTGTTTTTAAAGGATATCAATACAAAGGTTATTTTATTGCAAAGCAAGCTGACCTCAGAAGCCGACTTTTGATTCTGTTAAGTGTGCGAATTTGGGGGCTGGGGAATATACAAAGCCGGCCGAGACATGGAATCTAACTTTGGTTCCTTTTCATCGGTATTCACGGGAATTGTGAAAATAAATTGAAACAATGGAACAAATTTTAAAGCAAGACAATACAGTGCTTCGTGACATCAATGACCCAGCGATGCCCAGAAGATCTGGAGAAAAAAAAATTTTTTGATGAATTCATGAAGGCCAGAAGAGATGTAGATGATTTTGCAAAGGAGAGGAAAATAATCAACCAATATCTTGAAGACAACTGCCATTCACGCATGACACGGTGTTAGGTGCAAAATAACCAAGATTGAATTATATCCAGTCAACTATATGACAGTATCTCACAAATAAAAATCATTATTTTAAAACACATTAACTTGAGTGCAAGTGACCATCTTTTCACTAGCACTGGTTACAAAAGTATCCTTAAAGCAAGTTATTGCTGTGTATATTATTTACCCGCAAAACATCAAGGCCCATTTGTATGAATTATAACTTCAGATGCCAAGCACATAGAAGCCTGGGTGGTGAGTAAACACAAATGGCAGCAAGCAGTAAACTCATTGTTTGAACTTACCGACAGGACATGAAAGACAAAGGTTATTTTTATTACAAAGCAAGCCAACCTAGGAAGCCGACTTTGGATTCTTTTAAGTGGGCCGATTTGTTTTTTTTAAATATACAAAGATGGCCAAGATATGGACGCTAACTTTGGTTCCTTTTCAACAGTAATCATGGAAATTTTAAAAATAAACTGAAACAATGGAACAATTTTTAATGTGAGACAATATTGTGCTTTGTGCAAGGACATCGATGACCCAGTGTCGCCCAGAAGATTTGGAGAAAATAAAATCATCTGATGAATTCATGGAAGCCAGAAGAGAAATAAATGATTTTGCCAACAATATGACCATCAACATGGATGAAATTCTAGTTTACTTTGATCTCATTCCTGGATGGACTGACGATAAGATTGGGGTCCAAAGTGTGAGAACTGGCACGACTGGTGCAGATTTGAAAAATCTGACTTTAGTCCGTGCAGTTTCCACATCAGGTAATGTGTTGCCTCTAACAATAATTTTTCACGGTATTATAATGCTAAAATATATTCATGTACCGAAAGAAAAGATCGTACGTGTGCAGGAGAAGGGTTGTGTTAATGAGATAATGCTGCAGTGGATTAAACGGCATTATCTCGAGTAGGCAGTATTATATATTTTAAAATACAATTTCAGTTGGAGTGAATTTTCCAACATGTAATTTTCAAAGGTGTCAACCAACTTACGACTCAGAAAAAACAATATGTCCCAGAACATACAGTGCACAAAAAAATTACTTTCAAAATTAATTTATGGTGTCCCAACAAATATGGTGTCCCAACATATATGATATGGTACTATTGTCTAGTGGATTCCAGATATTGCTAAGTTATCAAGATAAATAAAAATCTTTGTTGAGGCTGTACATTTTATTTACTTGGCCAAATTTAGAGAAACAAAAATAATTAGACAGCTTTCTATGCATCCTCCATGCCAAGCTAGTACAGTAAAACATAACTGGAATTATTATCCACTAGTTATAGTGAAGAACCCATGTATTTATTGGGTAAGTATGTGGATAATAACAAATGTATTTGTCAGGGCAATTATGCAGATAATAACAAATGTATTTGTCAGGGCAAGTATGCAGATAATAATTTGTCGGGCAAGTATGTAGATAAAAACCATTTTACTTGTCAGGGCAAGTATGTGGATAATAACCAATGTATTTGTCAGGGCAAGTATGCAGATAATAACCAATGTATTTGTCAGGGCAAGTATGCAAATAATAACCAATGTATTTGTCAGGGCAAGTATGCAGATAATAACAAATGTATTTTTCAGGCAAGTATGTGGATAAAAACCATTTTACTTGTCAGGGAAAGTATGTGGATATAATCAATGTATTTGTCAGGGCAAGTATGTGGATAATAACCAATGTATTTGTCAGGGCAAGTATGCAGATAATAACCAACGTATTTGTCAGGGCAAGTATACAGATAATAAATAATATATTTGTCAGGGTAAGTATGCTGATAATAACAAATGTATTTGTCACTGCAAGTATCTGGATAATAATGAATGAATTTATCAGCACAAGTATGTGGATAATGAATGTATTTGTCAAGGCAAATATGCAGAAAATTAATGCATTTGTCAGGGTAAGTATACAGATAATTAATGTATTTGCCAGAGCAAATATGCAGATAATAACTAAAGTATTTGTCATGGCAAGTATGTGGATGATAACAACACAAAAATGACCTTTTCATCTGCTGATTTTACATTCTGTCCGAGTATCCGGGTTGTAGAGTGGTCTAATGCGCTCGCTGTTACCGATCACTGCCATCTCACATCTGTCCTCATGGTTTCGAGTCTCGGGCCAATGTGGGTATGTGAGAAAGCTTGCCAGAAGCTTTGGGAGGGTCGATGGTTCCTACCTGGGTTTTCCCGGTTTCTTCCTCTTTCAGGTATACTGGCGGCTATGTATAGCCTCTCACGCGCCAAAACATGGCGTTAAACCGAAAACAACAACAGGATCGTTAGCATGTAATTTATAAAAGCGATGGTTATATGTGAGACTCAATTTCTTTTATTGCACCAGTTTTACACCTTTTCATGCAAGATGGCATGGTACCCAGATGTTTATTTTAAAAATATCGCTCATTTCCCTTTCATTTATTGAGGCCATCGTGATCTGTAGGGGCCTATACTATAGCGAGTCAATGCATCTATACTAAGTACTGTATATAGCGAGTCAAGTTCAATATTGGATGTGTAGGCCTATATTGCCGATAAACAAACTCGAATTCAACAGTATTCACAACCTTACCTGATTGTCCTGCCGACCTAATTCCATTCCTTCAACATTATCGGATTTTGTATTCTATCATATATACAATAACACAACAAAATACTTCTCATTTTCATAAATAACAAGATAACATTTTATCAGCCTACTTCCGGTCCACCATCAATCAGATGAGAACGTCAGTTTTCGGACAAATTCGACAATTTCCGCCCAGATATCACAGTCCGTAACCGAGTACTATGGATATACCAAGCTGCGAAGCAGCAGTGTTGTTTTAATTCTTTGTTTCTATTCATAGCAACAATCTCTCTCTCTCTCTCTCTCTCTCTCTCTCTCTCTCTCTCTCTCTCTCTCTCTCTCTCATGACATAGACAGTTCAACAGGCTGCTTCAAGTTCTGTTACCATCAACTTGTCAAATTAGATTACATTGTTCTGTAGGCCAATAGATCAGCATCTCACCCGTGACGATATTGATTTTGATCCACATATCGTCCGTCGGTATCAACAAAGATGGGGGGGGGTTGATTTATCGGACTAATTGCTCTGCTAATCAAAACGTTTTTCTACGTCAGTATCTGAAACAGATGCATCCACAAGAGAACGGAAAGTCTGTGTTTGTTAACAATTTCAAGCATTTAAAAACTCAGAGAGACTGGAAATTTATAATGATGATAGTATTGTCGTCCTCATTAAAACCGTTACAGAATGTATTATTAATGATAATTGATTTGATTTGCTTAGTAATCTTTGGTCCACAGAAAAGATTACAAACATTACTAATTAACTGGTGCTCAGTGATGTATGACGAAAATTCAAAGATTTGCCAAGTTTGATCTTTGATGGAGCATATCAACTAAGAAAGAAGATTTCATTTTCTTATTTCAGAGAAAACTAACGGATATTTTTTAAAAATAAGGCTGTAACGTTTACATAATTTCCAAACGTGCACGCTGTAAGTAACCAATACAATGCCGTGTAGTCGAAGAGTAAATTGATC
Source organism: Megalonaias nervosa (assembly GCA_016617855.1). Classification (NCBI taxonomy): domain Eukaryota; kingdom Metazoa; phylum Mollusca; class Bivalvia; order Unionida; family Unionidae; genus Megalonaias; species Megalonaias nervosa. Next base: position 77 of record JAECUM010019460.1, on the reverse strand, counting down.
AGTACGATAAGACTAAAGTTGACATCTATTTATATGAAATACATTGATGCATATTTTATCTTTAAGTTTCCCATATT
>JAECUM010019459.1:0-86659 GCA_016617855.1 Megalonaias nervosa | reverse complement strand
CAATAGCTGCCCTTCATTCTAATGACCTTTAGTGTATTGTATTTATCACTGCAACAGCCGCCCTTCATCCTAATGACCTTTAGTGTATTGTATTTATCACTGCAACAGCTGCCCTTCATTCTAATGACCTATAGTGTATTGTATTTATCACTGCAACAGCCGCCCTTCATCCTAATGACCTACAGTGTATTGTATTTATCACTGCAACAGCCGCCCTTCATCCTAATGACCTTTAGTGTATTGTATTTATCACTGCAACAGCTGCCCTTCATTCTAATGACCTTTAGTGTATTGTATTTATCACTGCAACAGCTGCCCTTCATCCTAATGACCTATAGTGTATTGTATTTATCACTGCAACAGCCGCCCTTCATCCTAATGACCTTTAGTGTATTGTATTTATCACTGCAACAGCTGCCCTTCATTCTAATGACCTTTAGTGTATTGTATTTATCACTGCAATAGCTGCCCTTCATCCTAATGACCTTTAGTGTATTGTATTTATCACTGCAACAGCTGCCCTTCATTCTAATGACCTATAGTGTATTGTATTTATCACTGCAATAGCTGCCCTTCATTCTAATGACCTTTAGTGTATTGTATTTATCACTGCAACAGCCACCCTTCATCCTAATGACCTTTAGTGTATTGTATTTATCACTGCAACAGCCGCCCTTCATCCTAATGACCTTTAGTGTATTGTATTTATCACTGCAACAGCCGCCCTTCATTCTAATGACCTATAGTGTATTGTATTTATCACTGCAATTGCCCTTCATTCTAATGACCTTTAGTGTATTGTATTTATCACTGCAATAGCTGCCCTTCATTCTAATGACCTATAGTGTATTGTATTTATCACTGCAATAGCTGCCCTTCATTCTAATGACCTATAGTGTATTGTATTTATCACTGCAATAGCTGCCCTTCATTCTAATGACCTTTAGTGTATTGTATTTATCACTGCAACAGCCACCCTTCATCCTAATGACCTTTAGTGTATTGTATTTATCACTGCAACAGCCGCCCTTCATCCTAATGACCTTTAGTGTATTGTATTTATCACTGCAACAGCCGCCCTTCATCCTAATGACCTTTAGTGTATTGTATTTATCACTGCAACAGCCGCCCTTCATTCTAATGACCTATAGTGTATTGTATTTATCACTGCAATAGCTGCCCTTCATTCTAATGACCTATAGTGTATTGTATTTATCACTGCAACAGCCGCCCTTCATCCTAATGACCTTTAGTGTATTGTATTTATCACTGCAACAGCCGCCCTTCATTCTAATGACCTATAGTGTATTGTATTTATCACTGCAACAGCTGCCCTTCATTCTAATGACCTATAGTGTATTGTATTTATCACTGCAATAGCTGCCCTTCATCCTAATGACCTATAGTGTATTGTATTTATCACTGAAACAACTGCCCTTCATTCTAATGACCTTTAGTGTATTGTATTTATCACTGCAACAGCCGCCCTTCATTCTAATGACCTATAGTGTATTGTATTTATCACTGCAATAGCTGCCCTTCATTCTAATGACCTATAGTGTATTGTATTTATCACTGCAATAGCTGCCCTTCATCCTAATAACCTTTAGTGTATTGTATTTATCACTGCAATAGCTGCCCTTCATTCTAATGACCTTTAGTGTATTGTATTTATCACTGCAACAGCCGCCCTTCATTCTAATGACCTTTAGTGTATTGTATTTATCACTGCAACACCCACCCTTGATTCTAATGCCCGTCAGTATGCTGTATTTGTCACATCAACAGTTGCCCTTCATTCTAATGACCTTTACTATACTTATTTGTTTTAAAATCAGCCATCATTCTGACATTTTAATGACCTTCAGTGTCCTGTATTTATTGGTGCAATGTCCACCCTTCATTGTAATGACCTCATTTTTGCTATATTTATCACTACAACAGCTGCTGTTTATTCCAGTGACCTTTACTGTGCTGTATTTATCACTGCAACTGTCACCTTTCATTCAAATGATCTTCAGTGTACTATACATGTATTTCTTTTGGAATTTTGAATTTCTGATCCTGATAGGAACAAAAATGTAATGAAAAATAAAGAATGAACTCTGATTGATGATTTAAAAAAAAAAACTTCTAAAATGTCTGTCTGATTTGGATTTTTAATGCAGCTTTAACAAATTTTCAGCCATATCACTATGATGTCTGCAGTGTGGCAGTTTATAGTGATGTCTAGCACTGGGGCATCATGCCGCAGACATGTAGCATCATGTCCCACCCAGTCACATTATCCTGACAACAGGCCAACCAGTCCTAACACTAACCTTTCAATGATGAGCACCAAGCAAGGCAGCTGCTAGGTTCATTTTTATAAGTCTTTGGTATGACTCGGGTTCAAACCCATGACCTCCTGTATCCAAGGTGGACACTCTAACACTTAGGCCACCTGAGCAGTTTTTAAAAAGTGTACTAAAACCATGTTGCAAAGCACTGTACTTTAGTGGAGTCTTTGTCAGGGTCCAACATATTTTGAAGTCGGACAGTAGGCCAGTACGCTAACAGGAATGAAAAAAATTTGCCAGTTTAAATTCAGTAGCCCCAGTAATCATATAAGGCACTTGAATATGAAACTTTTAATTGCATGACTCCCCTTTTAGCTATGTCACTGACAATTACTCTCCATTCTCAAGTATTTCATGTATGTTGTTAAGTTCTTATAACTGTATTGTAGTCAACAGGCCAATCTGAATTCAGTATACTGTAGTCCATACTCAGTATTCTGGTAACCCTGGGCTACCTGACTTTAACATATAGCAGCCCAGTCCAAATATTCAGAAGTACACATTTTGTAAACCTTAGACTGGTTACTATGACTGTAGTGGAGCAAACATCAGACAACACTAATACTCGTCCCTGGACTTGATTATAATTCATAATATGCATAATACTAAACTGATACGTTTAGTTAGAAAAGCTATGACCATGTCTACATGTATTATCTACATCATTTTTTGGGGAGCTTTTAAGGGACTTCATCAAATCCTGTCTTAAAATAAACAGAGTTTTTGCCTGCATGTGCTATTGTTACAACCCATTTCAAAAGAAAATGGCAATTTAATGGACTAATATGGTGGTATACATCAATTTGTCATATCAAGAGAGAAACAACTGCACTGCTACATATGGTGCTATAGCCTATCGAGAAAAGGATTGCTTTCTACACTGTTATATCTTATTTTGTTTGCTTTCTAGACAGTTATCTCTTATTTTGTTCGCTTTCTAGACATAGTTATGTCTTATTTTGTTTGCTTTCTAGACATAGTTGTATCTTAGTTTGTTTGCTTTCTAGACATAGTTATTTCTTGTTTCCTTTCTAGACATATAGTTATCCGTTGCTATTTTGTTCTGTTTCTGTCATTGAGACCTCTTCATTATTCTGGATAGTTTGTCTTGTATGCTTGTTCTTTTGTGTGTGTGCATCTCTGTGTTTGTTCTCTGTTGTTGGGTCCAACTAGAAACAACACAGATCCTGATTTGCCATTGTGTAATGCACTAGCAGATCTTGGTCTGTGTTTTTTTGTTCTGATTACTCCTAACAAAGTGCATGAATCCAGTTCTGATGACCCAGCATGCAATGGCAGATCTGCAGGCCCATTCTACGATGTTTTTACTGGGTCTACAATATGATGGCAGGTCTGGGTCTTTCACATGATGGCAGGTCTGGGTCTTTCATATGATGACAGGTCTGGGTCTGTGATATAATGGCAGGTCTGGGTCTATGATATGATGGCAGGTCTGGGTCTATGATATGATGGCTGGTCTGGGTCTATGATTCGATGGCAGGTTTAGGTCAATGATGCAATGGCAGGTCTTGGTCTTTGATACGATGGCAGGTCTGGGTCTTTGATATGATGACAAGTCTGGGTCTGTGATATGATGGCAGGTCTGGGTCTATGATATGATGGCAGGTCTGGGTCTATGATATTATGGCAGGTCTGGGTCTATGATACAATGGCAGGTCTGGGTCTGTGATATGATGGCAGGTCTGGGTCTATGATATGATGGCAGGGTTGGGTCTATGATTTGATGGCAGGTTTAGATCAGTGATGCAATGGCAGGTCTTGGCCTATGCTGTTTGCATCTGGATCTGAGCTATAAGCAAATACACATTCTACTGGTCCCTCCTTTCATAGAAGAATTGCAAGTCCATTGCATTTTATTTATGAATTACAATATGTGCAAGGCATGTTTTATATAAATCTCCACAACAGAAGAAAACAAATGTTTTGTATTTCTGTTTATGTTAATTTAAAAGTAGTCATTTTTGTTCACCATTAGAGATCATCTGTGACAACATTATCACCGTCATTTTTGTCCACCATTAGAGATTATCTGTGACATCATTATCACTGTCATTTTTGTCCACCATTAGAGATTATCTGTGACATCATTATCACTGTCATTTTTGTCCACCATTAGAGATTGTATGTGACACCATTATCACTCTCATTTTTGTCCACCATTAAAGATTGTCCATGACCTCACAAAGTTGGTTTATTTACAGCTGATGCATGCATTACAAGGTTAAAACTTCCAAAAACTGGAACACTTTGGCATGTATTTAAGCTATTTGCACATTTCAAGCTCAAGATTTTGGACCCTGCTTCGCCTACACCCATGAAAATTCGTAGGTGGTTGTATGTCAAGGAGATAAACTCAAACATACAAAAATTTAATCAATGTGATCTAATTCTTTGTATTGAGTGACTTTTGGATTTTCTTCTGTATCAGTTGATAACTTTTTGTACACCAAGTGTACCCCTGTTGATCAGCAGATTCATGTTTACAAGTAAACACCTTGTTTTCAGTCTGTTATTCCTTTGACAGCATTTATTATTAAATTAGATTTTTCAGAGTCAGGTCTCATTTATCTGGTCTTTTGTTTATCCATCACACCATAAATCTGAAGAAAAAATTCTAAATGTGGTTTTCTTGTTTTGACAGTTACTTTTATCCAATATATTGTAATTTAAAAGTCCCTTGGATATCCCAAGTAATGGAAGCCCCTTTTTGGTCACATTGGTTATTTTTTATCAAGATTATGCAGTCCCTTAGAAGCACAGGGACAACAGCTGAAATCTGTAATAGTCATGTATAGAATACTGTATAAATGAAATTTATTTACAGTTTCCATGCAGCAGGGACTCCTAGTTAGCGATGAACTGAGCGTTTGTAAGGTTAGTGTGTGGTGCGTCCTTTTCACAATGCATTTTGTAGAATATGGACTGTTTAAAAAACGACAACAATTTCATAATGTACTGGGAAATGCTCTCATAAGACAACCATCAGAGGGACTTTTCACTTGAGTGGGATCTGGAATGCAGACAGCACATTTAACCATACAGTTTAAAAGGTCATTTCTCTCTTTTCATTTACCAAGTTTCATTATTCCATGCATATGATTTGACCAGCTTGTACCAAGTTTCATTATTCTGTGAATATGATTTTACCAGCTTCTACTAAATTTTATTATTCTTTGAATATGATTTGACCAGTTTGTACCAGGATTTATTATTTCATGAATATGATTTCACCAGCTTGTACCAAGTTTCATTATTCTTTGAATGTGACTTGGCCAGGTTGTACCAAGTTTTATTATTCTTTGAATTTGATTTTTGACAGCTTGTCAGTTTTTTTATTCCATGAATGTGACTTGAGAGCTTGTCATTTTTTATTTCACGAGTCTGAATTGACAGCTTGCCAGTTCTGTTATCTTTGAAATATATGCTCAGTGTCAAGATTTAGTGTTGATATTTCTAGTGAAGAAAGACATATCAAATAGAATATGCATTAAGTGTTGAGGTAATACTAGTATGCATGTTTGTTACCTGTATATTGTACCTGTTGTACCTGTATGTACATTACCAGTTGTACCTATATGAACATTACCTTTTTTTACCTGTATGTACTTTACATGTTGTACCTGTATGTACATTACCTGTTGAACCTGTATGTACAATATTACCTTTGTACCTGTATGTACATTACCTGTTGTACCTGTATGTACATTACCTGTTGCATCTGTATGTCCAACAATACTTTTTGCATTTGTATGACAACATTACCTGTTGTACCTGTACATGTATATACATTACTGTTGTACTTGTATGTACAACATTCAGAAACTGCTATGCATGTTGATGATGTGTGTCATTCTAACATTATAACTTTGAACAAAATATTGGGTCAAGATTTATATTGAGTTGAATAATGGTGCTCTCTGAATAACATGTTTATCTATCCCCTATATAACAAGGCAATGTTGATCGGAACTAAGCAAAGATTATCAGTGAACATAAATCCAATTCTTGAGCTGTATATATTCCATAATCAAATTGAAAATGTTGATACAGAAAACTTTTGGGAGTTCATGTTGAAAAGAATCTAGACTGGTGTGAGCGAGTGAAATGCATTTTTCTGTGGTGAACTCAAGAATTTATATCTCTTACAGAGGATAAAATGTTATCTACCACTCAACTATTGGAAATTATTTTACAATGCATCCATTCTTCCTCTTTTGGACTAATGCTGCACAAGTACAACTGATAGTAATGTTGAAACAATTAACAAACTTCAAAAATGGTTAGAAAGAATTGTCCAAAATTTACCATTTGATAACCCATCCTGAAATTTATTCTCGAAATTGAAATGGCTGAAATTTGAATAGAGATTAGCCTACCAAAAGTCTATATCAGTGTTCAAAATCAATATTAATGTTCCAAGTAAAGAATGTACTTTGTCCACAATATTTGCATGGCATGTTTCATTTTAAGTCAGAAAAACAGTGTAAAGGAACTAAATTAGATCAATTAAAAATGATCACTGCTGAACACAATTTTCCCCCAAAAATACTTTTTGAAAATTCATTTGGTGCTGTTCTGTGGAATGTAGTCCCCAAAGCAAGTAGATCAGAAACAGACTTAAATGTTTTCAAAACAAAACTGTATGACCACTTTACTTAGGCAGTTTTCATTATAAATATTGAAATACATGCACTCCAGTTTATTCTCATAATGCATTTCAGATACACTTTGTGTTGTGTTTTTATAAATATTGTATTTAAGCATGCTTTACTTTTTCTTAATTTTTCTTGTATTTACAATAGTTTGTTCATCCTGAGGACCTCAAGGGTAAATTGTATATTATACTAACCAAGTTACCCTCAGCAAATAAAGTATTTATTATTATTATTATTATATACTCAGTCCAATAATATTATTATTCTTATATACTCAATTAGATAGAATATGTGTAGTATTGAGGTATTACTAGTTTACATCTTTGTTACTCAATCAGATATTGTTATACAGATTATGTAAATTTATCTGTATTTGAATGTATTCATCCAATATTGCATATACTACTGTTACATGAGGTGCAGACTGCATATACTACTGTCATAAGAGGTACAGGTAGCATACACTACTGTTACATGAAGTACATATTGCATATACTACTGTTGCCATGAGGTCAAGATTACACATGCACATGTTGCTCATGTTGCACATGAGGTACAGATTGCATATATGACTGTTGCATGAGCTACTGATAGCATATACTACGTTACATGGGGTACAGATTGCATGTACATTAACACCTGTCTTGAAAGACCACTGCTATGAGGGACCACCTGTCTTGAGAGACCACCTTCTTGATGTGCAGATTTATCAATTATATAGTGTTATGACCTGTTATGAGACCACCTGTCATGAGAGACCATTATTATTTGGCACAAGGGGTGGTCTTTCAAGACAGGTTCTACTGTAATACTGTTATATGAGGTGCAGATTGCATATACTACTGTTGCCATGCGGTAAAGATTGCATATGTTTCTTTTACATGAGGTACAGATTGCACATACCTGTTGCATGAGCTACTGATAGCATATACTACTGTTGCATGATGTACACATAGCAGATACTAATGTTGCATGAGGTACATATTGCATATGCTGCTGTTGCAGGTGGTACATATACCATATACCACTGTTACATGAGGCACAAATTGCATATTCTTTGGTTATGTGAGGTACAGATTGCATATACTATTGGTATAAGAGGTGTTGATTGCATATACTACTGCTAGAAGAGGTACAGATAGCATATACTACTGTTACATGAGGTACACATTGCATATACTACTGTTGCCATGAGGTAAAGATTGCATATGCTACTTTACATCCATTACAGACTGCATAGGACTGTTGCATGAGCAACAGATAGTATATGTTACTGTTGCATGAGGTACATATAGCATATACTACTGCTACACGAGGCACAAATTGCATATGCTACTAATACGAGAGATACAGATAGCATATAATACTGTTGCTTGAGGTACAGATTGCATCTACTAATGTTACATGAGGTACAGATTGCATATACTACCATTACATATACTACTGTTGCATGAGGTACAGATTGCATATACCACTGTTAGAAAAGGTGCAGCTAGCATACAGGCCTGTTACATGGGGTATAGATAGCATATACTATGTTACATGAGGTACAAATTGCATATACTGCTGTTACATGAGGTACAGATAGCATGTGCTACTGTTGCATAAGGTACAGATTGCATATACTACTGATACATGATTTTCAGATAGCATAGACTACTGTTGCATGAAGTACAGATTGCATATACTACTGTTACAAGAAGTACAGATTGCATATACTACTGTTGCATGAAGTACAGATTGCATATACTACTGTTACAAGGAGTACAGATTGCATATACTACTGTTGCATGAGGTGCAGATTGCATATGCTACTGTTGCATGAGGTACAGATTGCATATGCTACTGTTACATGAAGTAGAGATTGCATATACTGTTGCAGGAAGTAATGATTGCATATACTACTGTTACAAGAGGTACAGATTGCATATACTACTGTTACAAGGGGTACAGCTCACATAAGCTACTGGTGCATATGGTACAGATAGCATATGCTACTGTCACAAGAGGTACAGATTGCATATATTACTGTTACAAGAGGTACAGATTGCACAGACAACTGTTATAAGGGGTACATATTGCATATGCTACTAGTGCATCTGGTACAGATAGCAACTGTTGCATGAGATACAGATTGCATATAGTACTGTTACAAGGGGTACAGATTGTATATACAACTGTTACAAGGGGTAAAGATTGCATATGCTACTGTTGCATGAGGTACAGATTACATATGCTACTGTTACAAAGGGTAAAGATTGCATATACTACTATTACAAGGGGTACAGATTGCATATGCTACTGTTGCATGAGGTACAGATTACATATACAACTGTTACAAGGGGTAAAGATTGCATATGCTACTGTTGCATGAGGTACAGATTACATATGCTACTGTTACAAAGGGTAAAGATTGCATATACTACTGTTACAAGGGGTACAGATTACATATGCTACTGTTGCATGAGGTACAGATTACATATACAACTGTTACAAGGGGTAAAGATTGCATATGCAACTGTTGCATGAGGTAGATTGCATATAGTACTGTTACAAGGGGTAAAGATTGCATATACTACCATTACAAGGGGTACAGATTGCATATACTACTGTTACAAGGGGTACAGATTGCATATGCTACTGTTGCATGAGGTGTGGATAGAATTTGAGCTTTAACATTTAAGTACAAGTCAAAGTTGGTTACATTTAGCTACTTTTCCCATTTTGTTGATGAAGTCTTTTTTTCCCATTTGGCTATATGTCTCTGAGACTCGTACATACAAAGTAGTGAATGAGTCTTCTTGAGGAGACATACATTTATATTCCAAAACTTAAGTCACATTAACTTCTCATATGCAGCCATGAGTGTATGGTACATCCCTGCATCTGTCTTGTGTTGTTACTCAACGTTTCTATTGCAAACATTTCACAAACCAGTAGACCAATTTTGATCAAAATCAGCAGAAAGCATCTGGGCATAAGTGAATTTAAAATTTTTACAGATGATGCTGATCTGCCATCAGACATGATTGTTATTAATAAAAAATGAATTCTCAAAAAACAACTTTGCATATTTGTGCAAATAATGGCAATCCACCATCAAATGTAGTCACCATCACTTAAAACAGAAGAATGAAATGAATTATTTTCTAAAAAGGAAATCACTAAACAGAGCTAGACCAGATTTGATAGAAAGCATCCTGGTGCACTGCCAGGCTGCCATTAAATATGGTTGCCATTTCTGAAGATATAAAAACATGTACAGTAAGAGTTCTATCTTGAATGCTTTTTAAATTCATATAAATAATGCAAACTTGTCAACAAATATGTTCACATTACTAAAATAAAAAAAAACAACAATCATGCAGTTTGTACATAAAAATGTAATTTTACATTAAGAGAGATACATTTGCTTACATTTTTGTTTAATATTTCTTTATTGTTGTAGAAAATATATTTTTAGATGGTGTTTCAGATTTACAAGGATGTGATATTGTTATATAATATTTGTTATGGTGTTTCAGAATATAAAAATGGGATATTGTTGTATTTGGACTATATTATTGCAACAGCTTTATAAATTTGCTTGAATGATTTTTGCATTGTGATATTCATATGATTATTTTTTGCTAAAAATGCTCAATGACTTTTTCTTTTCTTAGTTTTCTTTCATGTTTGTTCCTTACTGCTGCTATGGCAGGCATTTTAACATTCCTTGCATGTCTGGATTGTAATTTCCATTGATCTCTTTGGCACTGAATGTTTTAAGAGACTAATGTGGTCAACCTTTTGGGCATGGGATACATGCTGTAAGAGACTATTGGAGTTAACCTTTTGACTGTGGGATGGATGTTGTGAGAGACTTGGAGTCAACCTTTTGGCCTTGGGATGGATGTTGTGAGAGACTGTTGGAGTCAACCCTTTGCCCTTGGGATGGATGTTGTAAGAGAGTGTTGGAGTCAACCTTTTGGCCTTGGGATGGGTGTTGTAAGAGAATATTGGTATCAACTTTTGGCCTTGGGATGGATTTTGTAAGAGACTTGGAGTAAACCTTTTGGCCTTGGGGTGGATGTTGTAAGAGACTACTAAAGTCAAACATTTTGGCCTTGGGATGGATGCTGTGAGAGACTACTTAAGTCAACCTTTTGATTTGAGATGCATGTTGTAAGAGACAGTTGGAGTCAACCTTTTGGCATTGGGATGGATGCTGTGAGAGACTATTGGAGTCAACCTTTTGATTTGAGGTGTATGTTGTAAACAGATGGTCAAACTTTTGGCTTTGAGATGGATGCAGTTAGAGACTGTTGGAGTAAAACTTTTGGTTTGGGATGCATGTTGAAAGAGATTAACCTTTTGGCCTTGGGATGGATGCTTTGAGAGACTATTGGAGTCAACCTTTTGGCCTTGGGATGGATGGTGTGAGAGACTAATGGAGTCGACACTTTGGCCTTGGCTAGTATTCCTTGACGATATTCCAGCTGATAAATTCTTGGACTTCCTAAAAGCAATTGGTTTATATCAAAAGTTTGACTTTGCTTGTCAGTGATTTCAACTATTTTGTATGCCTCTTTGGGAATATCTGAACTTATTGGAATTATATAGTCAGAATTGTGCTGACATGCCATTACACCCTACATATGCTGTTACAGTAGTAGAATGACTCGGCCACACTACCCCAAGTCTCAGGTTCTTTGGATAGGTTATATTGGAGTGAAATTCCAAGGCATCCCTCTAAGGCTTGATGCCTCTGAATGTGACAGATCTGTGCCATCTTTATTTTGTTGTATTTCTGGCTTCATCACACCACCTGGTCACTGATTCAGTTGTTCTCTGGGTTTCACCCGACTAAATTGTGCTCGAGTCACTGACTGGATCATTTTCTTTGTTATGAACTTGGTCGTATTCAGAGTTGCTACAGGATTATATTCTTTGTTATGAACTGAAACTTATGGACAGGCTTCCTCAGCCGTTACGCCCTGAAGTTTTGCTCGGCGCTTCTGGTTGGTTACTGTGCAGAAACAGTTATTTTCTTATTAGACTTACGATTATGACTGATGACCCTAGAGATTTTTTAATTTAGTTTAGTCAAAGAATTTACTCTAAAACAGAAGTTGTTTTGGAAGAGACACAATAACCCTGACCTTTAACTCTGGACTCCAAAATCAATAGGCCTCCTCCATATCTCAAGTGTGAGCTGTCAACAACTTTGGACAAAATCAATAGACATCTTCCATCTGCATATAAACTTTGGTCAAAATCAAAAGAACTCTTCCATCTGTCAACAAACTTTGGTCAAAATCAATAGACCTCTTCCATCTGTCAACAAACTTTGGTCAAAATCAATAGACATCTTCCATCTGTCAACAAACTTTGGTCAAAATCAATAGACCTCTTCCATCTGTCAACCAACTTTAGTCAAAATCAATAGACCTCTTCCATCTGTCAACAAACTTTGGTCAAAATCAATAGACCTCTTCCATCTGTCTACAAACTTTGGTCAAAATCAATAGACCTTTTCTATGTCTACAAACTTTGGTCAAACTCAATAGACCTCTTCCATGCCTCAAGTATGAGCTGTCTACAAGCTTTGGGTAAGGGTACATGGTATAGAACTATTTTGTTCAGGTCAGTACTGCCAGAAAAAAACAATACTACTGCAATACATTGTGATAAATCATGTCTGCATTGTGATATGTATCAATATATATTGGCCATTGACATCATTTATGATTCTTAAGTTATTTTGTTTATTTTTTACTGTCATGAGTTATTTCATTGTGTTAATAAATCTAGACAAGAGAATACAATCATGTTGCCTTTTATTTCACTAAAACACCCACTAAATATAATAAATACATAAATGATTTAGGAAAAAAATAAACACAGCAACATGAGTGAAAACTTCTACTAGCAGGAAAAAAATTTGCAGAAGAGTTGCAGCATTATTTACCTGATTAGAAAGGTTTTTCGGTCAAACTAAAATGAGTAAAAGGTTCATATACTGCCATACAAGCATGACAAGGAACACAAATAAGCAAAAATACATATAAATTACCACACTGACATATGTCTTGCTTTGATTTGAAAAATGAATGAATAATATATTAAATTAGTAACATCATTTATTCCAAACCTTTGTTGATTTCAACCCAAGTGAATAACTGTCAGTTGTTTATGCAAATTGAGATGCGAGTGACAACCATGATTTTATGTCCTCTGACTTTTAGATACAAATAACTTATCATGATGGTACAACAACAGATCACAAATCCAGCACCAGTACCATATTTAAAAATCCCTTGTTTGACACAACACTATGGATGCAACATGTAAATGATGAAACCGTCAATGACATAAGTGATAGCTGTGGCTCTTGGTGATGAAGATTTGTATTTAGTCTGTGCAACTAGCAGAACCACAATTGTTGGTTTCCATCTGAAACATGGAACCTTTGGTTGTTGTGCCAGGATTGTCTCACATTGTTGCACAGTACTGGCAGAACAAATGAGTTGACAGGTTTTGTCATTCCACCTGCGTTTAATTTTGGTTTCACACATATTGCACACAGCGAGAGTTTTGTCAAGTGTTTAGGTTTCAAACTCCCTTTTTAATGAAAAATTATTCCAAACAGAACTCAAGCTCTTGGGTTGTTGATGAACTCCTATTTAGAAGCTATCATGTTGGTAATGTTGCTCAGCCTAATGGAAGACAGTGGCGTTCTCAAATTTAGTTCTGGATGGTCTAATTTAGGTGAAGTAAAAACCTGGTATGCCAATATTTATATACTTATATTGCGATAAACAGTATCAGGCATTTTGTGCTGTAATTTACAGAATTTGTATATTATTACATTCCTAATTATGTAAAAACCATTTTCTTCTTTGTCATCCAGAACTGAAATTTTCAGCAGAAACCATTTTCCATCTTTTTGTGACCACGACTGTAAGCTTTTGATCTCTTTTAGTGACCATGACTATAAGCTTTTGATATCTTTTAGTGACCATGACTATAAGCTTTTGATATCTTTTAGTGACCATGACTATAAGCTTTTGATCCCTATTCAAAGATTTTTACCTTACCCTCCCCACCCCACCATGTGGAAGCTGTCTACAAAGTTTGTTCCAAATCTGCAATGTACAGCTAATGTTATTCTGCAGAAACCATTTTTCTTTCAGTCACAGAACCTTGATTTTTGACTGGTTGGCCCCAAAATTAATAGGTGTCTTTCATTCACAAAGAAAAACTGATTTGTAAGGTTGATGAAGGTTGGTGCCATAGAACTGTAGTTATTGTGGGGAAAAAGAAAGTTAACAGATGGACAGGGTTGTAACACAATATGCTCTCCTGAAAGGCTGATATCTGGCAACTGAAAGCTCTTTAACCGAGGCTGTTTCTGTCAAATTTGTTCAAATTCTTTCTAATGGTTTCTGAGAAACTTGTTTAAATTTTTTTCTTTTTTTTTCTAGAAATGATAGCCATATCTGATGGTGGATTGGGATTGCTCTTATCAATTTTTCTGTTGTTGAGCAGATTTCGAGAAGATATTGACTTTAAACGTTTCTACTTTTAAATCGTCAACATACAAGCCAATCCAGAAAGGTATAAGCATAATTTCTGATAATTATAAGTAGTAAAAAGTGTAATCTGAGCATAAAAAGTGTAATCTATATATCACATGCCATAATTGCAATACAGAGTATGAAAAATATTCATCTAGTTTTGCTACTAACCTGGACCTGCAGCAGGTTAGAATACTTGGTAAAAAGTGGCAAAATACATCTGGCTTAGAACCAGAATACAAACACAAAACATACTGACAAATTATTTATATTCAACACTTGTTTCAACTAGTCTACATGTCTTAACTTCAGCCGAATGATCATGATGTCCACAAATTCTACAAAGAGCAAGATAATGTCCTCAATCTCATATTCATCTCTTCAAATTTTTAAAGCAGAATTGATTTGTCCTTTTTCTAATCAGACATGTTTTGAAGTTTAAAAGACCCAGCTGCTCTAAGAATTGCGCTTAACACCTGGCACCATTTTATTTAAAATTACAGACTGGCAAGCTAAGTTATCCATATAATGAATCTGGGAGGCAAAGTTTCATATTAAAAAACCTGCTTGTTTTCTTGGAATAGGGTCATATACAGTTGCTATAAACAGAAAATTAGGATACGACATATAGGTCTAGGAAAGACGAATTAGCTCATATGCTATTCTTATGCACCAATCTTTCTTTTTAGAATATTCTCAACTTTATATGAAGAGTGATACTAAAAAGATGATAACATAAACACAAACACAACTTTTTATTGCTTGATATTTTTTAATGAACTGGAAAATCGTAATCTACATATTGGTGAGCAGCAGACATAATTAGGTTTAAAAAAATGATTATGCCAAAAGTGTAATTATTGTCATAAATTTAATTGTGGATGTGCAGTATTTTCATAAAATTTATGAAAGGATTCTTTCTGTCAATTTGTTCAAATTTTGTTGAATGGTTTTTGACAAGTAATTTATATGGGGTTTTTTAATTTTGTGTACAGTAACACCTGTCTTGATACACCTTCTGCCAACAAAAAGTGTTTGCAGACTTGTTCAAATTCAAGACTGAAAAATACCAAAAATTACTGCACATATGTAGTGTTCTTTATCCATAACTTTCTTTTATGAATTCATATAAAACATTTTATATAGTAATAAAAATACATTAATCATAAATTTATAATTTTTATCTGAAGCTTATATGTAGTCTATTGGCATTATGTAGTGTATTGGTATGATGTTGTGTATTGGCATGATTTAGTCTGCTGGCATGATGTAGTGTATTGGTATGATGTAATATATTGGCATGAGTTTGTTGGCATGATGTAGTGTATTGGCATGATTTAGTCTGTTGGTATGATGTAGTGTATTGACATGATATAGTCTGTTGGCATTATGTAGTGTATTGGTATGATGTGTATTGGCATGATGTAGTCCATTGGTATGATGTAGTCTATTGGCATAGTATACTGCATTGGTATGATGTAGTGTTTCAGTATGATGTATCTGGCATGATTTAGTCTGTTGGCATGATGTAGTCTGTTGGTATGATGTAGTGTATTGGTATGATGTGTATTGGCATGATTTAGTCTGCTGGCAGGATGTAGTGTACTGGTATGATATAGTGTATTGGCATGATTTAGTCTGTTGGCATGAATTAGTGTATTGGCACAATGTAGTCTGCTGGCATGATGTAATGTACTGGCATGATGTAGTCTACTGGCACAATCTAGTGTATTGGTATGATGTAGTGTATTGGTATGATGTATAGGCATGATGTAGTCTGTTGGCATGATGTAGTGTATTGCCATTTTGGTATATGAACTGCAAAGTTAATTACAAGGTAACACTTGTTCATTCTGTCCATAAATTAAAAAGTGTTCTATGATGGCATTTACTGAATAAATTTATTTAAAGCCAAAGCCCAAGTTACCCACAGCTTCAATAATAAATGGATCAACTCAACAGAAAAAAGAATTCAACAGCTAACTAAAGTCAATAGAAGACAAGATTTCTAACTATAGTACCTTTGCCTTTTTGTGCCACTTTTAATAACAGTAATATCAGCAAAGCAACAAAGCCTTTTAAAATTACTACAGAATTAACTAAACCGGAAAAAGCAAATTAATTATTAAGGATACAAGAAAGACCTCATTTACAAAAGGCATTAAATGTTGTAACTAATTCTAATGACAAACTATTTAAGGCAGAACCAATTGCACTATAATGAAAGGTGGGTGAGATCTCATTATGTCAGCATTATGCTGGCTTTCACATGAGATAAACGATACCAACTTGTGAACTAGGTGCAGCCATTATTGCTAATCCTTTAAAGACAGAATGGCTAACTGTAAAGGGGATTATGACGTCAACGGCACTACAGTGTTTGTTACAACTACATATGACTGGTTTAGTCTTCACCATGCACCTTAACTTTATAAATCTAACAACTCAGTAACCCTACTCATGTAACTTGGGATGAAGTAAAGGTCAGTGGTGTGTATATAGATATATGTTTGCAAAGTGTTTGTTCATTGCAGTGTAGAAACACATTATTTCCTGAAAATCATGGCTGCTGGTCATATTCAGCATGTGATAACAACAACAGTTAATTTATTATCTGTGCATGATAGTCATGTAATTTTATTATATGTGCATGATGATAATGTAATCTCATTATATGTGCATTAAGTCCTGTGATCTTATTATATGTGCATGATGGTCATGTGATCTTATTATACATGAATGATGGTCATGTGATCTTATTATATGTGCATGATGGTTATGTGATCTTATTACATGTGCATGATGGTCATGTGATCTTACTCATAGCAGAGGCTGCTAGAATCAAATTTTACTGTGATGGTGGCCATATCTAAAGATCATTTGGTATCATTTGTATGAACTGTCTGCACGGATGCTTTTGTTTGAATTCAGTCAAATTGCATTGAGCAGTTCTTGTTTCTCTATCTCAGTAATTATGTCCATATCTGATGGCAGGTTAGCATAATTTTTACATTTTACAAACTATAAAGCCCTTCCAGCAAGGATGCTTTCAGTAAAATTGGAGAAGCTTCTGTTAAACAGTTTTTGATAAGTTGTTTAGAGGTAACGGCAGTCATATTTGATTGTGGACTAGAATCATTAGTATAAACGTGCAATCCATTCTGCAGGATACTGTCAAATCTGGTCAAGTTCTGTTCGGTTGTTGAGAAGAAATAATTTTACTCAACCTTAAAGTCAAGTGAACTAATTGGTCAAAAACTGAATTGAACATGAACTCTTAATCTCTTGTCTAGGTCTGGCTGGATCCAACTCTGGATCTGAGTTTCGATGGACTTCATAATTAATATATACATTTTCCCTAACACAAATATTAATATCTCAAACATGTACAACTCTTTTGACAAGATCCTTTCTTTTGGATAGTGCCTGAACAGACTGGAGACATGTTCAATGTTAATCTGACTGAACAATCAGTGTACATTTCCAGTGTGATGCTCATCTTTTGTTAAGTGCTGTCTTTGCCTTGACCTTCATATCTCTAGACTCCATGGTCTTCTTTCCCTTTGTCTTTTTGTCCATTTGAGATTTGGTAGATTTGTTCTGAGATTTATGTGGTTTTCTTCCCAAATTCCCATGACCTCTGGCCCCTGAGGTCAGACTTTTGCTTTTAACTTTTGTCATTAGCTCCTCCTGTAATTTGGCAGCTTCCTCCTTTCTATTCCACAACAGAATGCTTACACCTGAAATAAATGACAAGGTCATGATACAAATATGATTGTTTTGTGTTATGTTTAGCAATACATCAATGCAAAAAGTTGTATCATGGTGAAGTAAAGTGTCTTGCTCAGGGACACATGGTGTCCAAACTAGCATAGCGTTGCCCAGAGACACATCATGATGTCCAAACTGACCCAGCCTGGACAGAATTAGAACTTTCAAACTATTAGATGTGAGTCTTCTTTGCAAATCACTGCCAACTAATGTCCCATTAGCATGTGTAAGTAAGTAGCATAATTGCATTAACATGTGTCAAGTCATTAAGTTAAAAATCAGAAATCCCAGTACATACCCATACCAGAGGCCAGAGCATCTCCTTGTCTGTTGAATTTGTTCACCTGAAAAATAACCAGATAAAAATTACTCAATCATGGAAACAAGGTAAAAGTGACATGATTTTTCTATTTTAATAAATGAATTTCTAAAAGTGCAGGTGAAGAAGAATCCAGATTCTGACTGCATAATGAATGGATACCTGAAAATTCAAGTCACTCAAGCATTAAAATTATGTCACATTGACCTAAGTTTGGCATGGCTACATTACTCTTTTTGAGGTACATCTACATACCACATTGCACATATGCACCAAATAGCTGAAAATTCAGAAGTCACTGTGATAGTATGAAAATTAGGTCACAATGACCTAGGTTTTCATATGGTAATAAAGTGGAATCACCATGTCTTATCAAAACTTTACGCTGCCCCCACCCCTCATTTTATAATAAAAGCTGAAAGATCATTGCTGCTATCACATAAATGAATTAATGGGACAGTATAATGGGTTATTATGCTGTATTATTTATAAGATTTTCCAAGAAATAAAACACATCAACTTATATGACCTGAATGATATACCCTGGGATGGTGTACACTACTTCTTTTGCCGTAAGTTAATCACATAGCTCAATAAATATTTTTATATTGGGCAACATAAATCTGCTGAATTCTGGATCTTCAATAAAGTGCAAAAGAGTGCTAGCATGATGGCTACCAGTGGACAAAGATACGGGAGGTTGCTGCATAGTTTCTTTACTGAAGTTAGTTTCATACATTTCATCTCAAATTGGGCAGAAATGTGAAACAGTAATAACAACAAACAGTAGTATTACCTGTAGAGCAGTAGTGGTAATAGCAGTACTGTATTATTCAAAAATTTTACTTGTATCTTCAAGAAAATAGTCTCTGCTTGTACTTAAGGCAGATATGACGGTCATTCAAGGGAGTTAACTGGTGAGTCGTTTATTATATGACCAAACAGGTGTGATATGTGCTAAACTGATGGATGAGGAAAGTTTTATAGAAATTAAAATTGTGCATGTCATTAACTATTTCACATTTTTCTTTTCTGTCTATAAAACCTTCCATCTCTAGCAATGCACACTGTACTTATAAACTGTTCTTAATTGATAACATAACAGAGGATTCATGTGCAGTAAAAACTACAGTTCACCTGTATTTGCAAAACATGCCACCAAAATGTAAAGATCAAATAATAAATAGAATGAAAAGCTAATTTATCTAAAACATACATTTGGAAAGAGAAAGTTTGGAGGATTAATTTGGTTTGATTTCTGATTAGGTCTAAAACACCCATGTGGAAAGAGAAGGTTTGGAGGTCTGGTTTAGTTTCTCACAAAGTCAAAAGCACCCACATGGAAAGAGAAGGTTTGGAGGTTTGGTTTGGTTTGGTTTCTGATAAGGCCTATTACGCCCAAATGGAAAGACAAGGTTTGAAGGTTTTAGATCTTTACTAAACAACATTCACATCATCTGACTGTATTACACTGAAGGCATGACCATTGTTATATTTAATTTGCATTGTTTATCTGTTAGATTTTTTTAAAATTTATTTCATTACATGCTATTGTTACAGTAATGAAACATTGTATGTTTGACTTGACCTTGTCCAAAATTGAGATCATTTCTGCTTGACCTGAATGGACTTTTTTCTATTTTATTCTGTAAACAACTAATACAAAGCTAAATTATTATTTATGTGTATATGTTTAAAATCAGAATTATTATTAATAGAGGTAAATAGGTTTATTTGTGCCTAGGTCTTGGTTTTGGAATTTCCTTAGTGTGTTTGACATAGTCCTGATTCTGGTTTCTAATAATAACTAATATTTTTATTTTGTAAACATTGGGATCCTTCTAGAAGGTTATTTTCCATTAGGTAATTGTTTTTTTTTTAAAAATAGAAAATGCAGATTGTGACCCGAGGTCAACTAGAGAACTATATAATCTTGTAACTGAGAGGATATTTCATTCGTACTTTAAGTTCTATCACAATCAAGTTGTATTATGTGTTTTGTCCAGTATTATTTCAGCTGGAATCTATTTTCTTTAAATTATTGAATGATCATTTTCTCTGGAAATACAAAAGTGCTCTGATAAAATTCTTGGATAGAGACATTCACTGGAATTTATACTGAATTCAAACCTGGAATTATATTACTGTGAGTCAACAAAAGACGGTTGGCACATCAATACTCTACAAGCTACCACAGAGACATCATCACCTTCAGCTTTGGATTTATTCTGGACTTCTAATGAATTTTATTCAGGACTTGGGTCTGTAATTCTAGGCACATTTTGGATTTGATTCATGATACTGTAAGCTCTTTTTTCTTACATTTTTACTTTGTATTCTAGAGAAATAAATTAATTGTTGAATTTTGCAAAGCTTGTTGCTTTTCGCTCTTTGCTGTTACTTATTTTAAGAGCATAGACTCGTAACACAATTCAGAATACATTTTTCTCTGAGATCAATACAAGTCCATGAGTGACAAAACATTTACATTTACATTATCCATGGACTGATTATGTAATATACATTTTCTTTAATCAGGACACAATACATTTAAATCTAAATCAAAAAGATTTATTTACTGAAACCAAGCAAGAAAATACAGATTATGAGAAATCTACGTAGTGCACACAATTTTCCATACCACTGCTGCATGTATGCAAAAAGGCATAATTGTTCTTCCACGTAATACTATGTTTCCCTTACTATGCCACTGGTGAATACTGCACATAGGCCTAACTGTACTTTCATGGAATGCTGCATTTCACATACTATAGTTAAATGGTGAACATTTGCACAAAGGCCTAACTGTAATTCCATTTCACATATTACAGCAGTACAATTCCAAATTACCCTACTTATCAACTGAGCATAAATGAGAATATTGGTCCTAAAAAAATAAACACTTTTGCATAAATACAAGGTTATTGTGAGAAGTACTCAGTATTCCATGAATATGAGGTCACTGTGACAAGTATTTTATGTGTTGCATTAATACAAGGTTACTGTGACAAGTACTGCATCAGTATTACATGAAGACGAGGTCACTGTGACAAGTACTTCATCAGTGTTGCAAAAATACAAGGTCACTCTGAGAAGTACTACATCAGTATTTAATTTACATGAATACAAGCCAGGTCACTATGACAAGTACAGTATTAATGCAGTATGAATATAAGGTCATTGTGACAAGTACTGCATCAGTGCTGCATGAATATAAGGACATCATGTGAAGTACAGTGTGAATGAATCATGAATACAAGGTCACTGTGATAAGTACTTTGTCAGTGTTACATAAATAAAAGGTCACTCTGATAAATGCTGTAACAGTAGTGCATAAATACAAAGTCACTGTGACAAGTACTGTATCAATGAATCATGAATATAAAGTCATCATAACAGGTACAGTATGAGTGAATCTTGAATACAAGGCTGCTGTTGTAAGTACTGTATCAAAAGTGAATAAATACAAGGTCACTGTGACAGGTACTGTATCAATGTTATATAAATACAAGGTCACTATGACAAGTACAGTATCAGTGGATCATGAATGCAAGGTTACAATGACAAGCATTAAGATCAGTGGAGCATGAATACAGTATAATTTTGAAAAGTACAGAAACTGGTGCATAAATGCAAGGTCATTTTGACAAATAGTGTCAGTGATGCATATGTACAAGGGCACTGTGACAAGTAATGTATTCAAAGCATCCCTACAATATCACTTTGAAAAATATAGTATCAGTGGTGCATGAATACAAGGTTACACAGAAAAGCATGGCTATTATCACACTGGAACATGAATACAGGATCACAAGGCCAAGTTCTGTATCAGTGTTGCATGAATACAAGGTCATAGTGACAAGTAAATTATCAGTGGTGCAAAAAACAAGGTCAATTTAACACATACTGTATTCAAAATAACACCACAAGGTTACTTGGTAAAGTACAGTATCAGTGCAGCATGTATACAAGGTCACTGACCAGCAACACATCAATGGAAAATGAATACAACAACATAATGGTAATTATTATATCAGTGGTGCATGAATACAAGGTCACTGCGACAGGTCCTGTTTCAGTGGAGCATGAATACAAGGTCACTTTGACAAGCACTGTTATCAGTGGAGCATGAATACAAGGTCAATATGACAAGCACTGTATCAGTGGAGCATGAATACGATGTCACTGTGACAAGTGCAAGATGAGTAGGGCATGAATACAATGTCACTTTGACAGGTATAGTGTCAGTCGAGTATAATGAGAAAAACCCAAGGACAGTAGTTTTCATTTCATATCAGCTAATTTTCGTTTCGTTAAAGTTTTATGTTTTATTTTAAATGTTAGTAGGCTTTGTAGCACCATCTAGTACCTTAGCTTTTAGTTCATGCTATTCTGCCTGGGTATATATACATGCCAAAATGTGGCTGCAATGGTGGTGTGTTATGAAACAGTATTGTGCGAAGATGTTCCCTTGCAAGTGAAGCAGTATAACCACCCTGCTGGAGCAAGCACATTTGGATGTAGTTCACTGAACAGGAAAGGGCCAGGTCAGGGAGTCTAAAAAGAGTAGGGACTAGGTATTTCATCAACCAGAATACAGGTGCTACAAGGCTCGTATAAGAAGCACAAAAATCTTGAAATCCTGACCTTGCGACAAGACACAATTTTACTGAAGGTGTGTGTGTTGGAACAATTTTGCTACGATGTCTGCAGTGTGGTAGTTTATACAGGTGTCTAGCACTGGGGCATCATGCCGCAGACATGTAGCATGATGTTCCACCTAGTCACATTATCCTGACAACAGGCCAACCAGTCCTAACACTAACCCCTTAATGCTGAGCACCTAGCGGGGCAGCTGTTGGTACCATTTTTATAAGTCTTTGGTATGACTCGGCTGGGGTTTGAACCAGTGACCTCCAGCACCCAAGGCAGATGCTCTAACCACTAGGCCACTGAAGCAGTTTTACTTAAGGTCTTTCTTCTCTTGTAACTTCCCCTGTTCGTCTTTCTCTGTCAATCTTGAGCAAGTGAAGACCCATGACCATGACCTGGTCAGTGACACAGTTGGCGACCCAGAAGACGACACAGTTGGCGACCCAGAGGAAGAACCAATTGACAACAAAGTCAGCAACCTGAGGACGACCCAGTTGGCAACCCAGGTCCATGAATCAGCAACTCACTCGATGACACAGTCAGCGACCCAGACAACGATCCAGCTGATAACCCAGCAACTCAGTAGACACAGTCGGTGACCCAGTTGATGACTCAGTTACTCAGTCAACAACACAGCAACTCAGTTGATGACACAGCTGATGACCCATTTGGCGACAAGAACCCAGGAATAAGACGATATCTCACTGGGGTATAAATCTGTCACACTCTGGAGCGCCAGTCTTCAGACAGATACAGTGGGGTATCACTCAAAATACAGAGACTTATCCTAAAGAACCCGAGATAGCATGACTCAGGGTAGTGTAGCCAAGAGTTTCTGCTACAGGAGCATGAATACAAAGTCACTGTTTAAGTACTGTGTCAGTGGAGCATAAATAGACTCACTGTGACAAGTATAGTGTCGGTAGCATAAAAGCCAAGTTATTATGCCAAGTACTGTATCAGCTGACTATAAATACAAGGTCACTATCAGTGCAGCTTAAATACAAAGTCACTTTGACAAGTATGTTATCAGTGGAGCATGAATACAATGTCACTATGACAAGTGCTGTTATCAGTAGAGCATGAATACAAGAGCACTATGACAAATCCTGTATCAGTGGAGCATGAACACAAGGTCTGTACGACAAACACTGTATCACTGGAGCATGAATACAAGGTCACTATGACAAACCCTTATCAGTGGAGCATGAATACAAGGTCACTGACAAGTGCAACATCAATGGGGCAAGATACAAACATACTGTGACAAGTATATTATCAGTGGGACATGAATACAACGTCAATGTCACAAATTTAATATTAGTGGAGCATGAATACAAGGTCACTATGACAAGCACTGTATCAGTGGAGCATGAATACAAGGTTACTATGATAAAGTAGTCGTACATTATATATTTTATTGGCTTCACTAATATGTGGCCTATTGATAAAATTTAACATCAGAACCACTGACATACATAATTAAATATAAAAACAGTACAGTTTTTCTCCTAAATCTACACCTACGCTCTGGCTGGTTTCCTTCAACTCCACTAAGTAATAAATGAGATATCAGCATGTAAAAGCAGACACACCTGCCCCTAAAAACATTTGGGGAACGGAGCTTGAAAATGAGGGCATAAATGTTAGTACCAGTCAACAAGAATAAATTCTCTAAAAACATCACTAAATACTGGTAATGCATATGTACAAGATATATTTCTATATAAAACCCATTTGATTACAATATATACATATAAAAATTTCAAGTCCGCTCTACTCATACTAAGGTATCAGTAGTAAGCACTTTACAGTTCCTTTTTAGTGTAGATCCTTTCTGTAGTTGTCTCTGGTCTACATTTCGAAATTAAAATTGCAGTCTCTGCACTTAATTTAGTCCTGAACTCTGTTTGATTTCTTTGCTCACTAAGGAGGAAGCTCACTCACAGTGTGCAGATGAATGAGGTACTGTCATTAATGAAAGCATTAATTTTGTCAATATTTTGAGGGCAGCTGTTCCATCTTCCCTCAACTTGCTCATATCAGCCCATGTTTCATCGATTCTACTTCTGAGACATGACAGAATATATGCAGACAGATAATGTACTACTTCCAATTTCACATCTGCTCCTGTCACTTTCCCCAGGTAATAACACTGAAAATCTTTCCAAGACTTAATCCAAAGATGCCATTTTTGGATTCTAGTTGCAATGCTGGATCCAAAATTTTAGCATGCTTTAATAAATCATCATTATGGGGCAATTTGTCTCCAATGTATTTTGCTGATATTTAAAAAAACTGCCTTGCTCCATCATAAAAGTCTGTTCTCTCAGATGGACCGCACCATTTCCAGCAATAAAGTCTGTTCTCTCAGATGGACCGCACCATTTCCAGCAATAAAGTCTGTTGCAGGCTGTCCAGTCAAAAGATCTTTATCCTCTTTCTGACTGTGCGTAACTTCAAACTGTATTTCTGTTGCAGACTGATAAAGTATAGCTGAAGGCTTCACAAACTGCAAAAGAATGGTTTTAAGAAGCTTTTCAAGACATCATTTTAGTACATATATTAATGGAGCACCACACTGTAACTCCATATTCACGCCATCAAATGTTTTTTTTTAGCCTCTACCAAGAAAAGACGTACAAGGTGATTTGTTGGAGAAGGGAAGATGTGTCTCAGCTTACTCTTTCTTTCCAGATTTGGATGATGCAGACTTCTCTTGCTCTTTTGAAAAATTTATAAAGTGGGTCCCAGTTGTCCAGAAGTCTTTGTAAGCACTAGCTGATGCTTAGTCATGTAGTTGAAACATTTTCTAGAATTTTATTTGCTTTTGTATCAAGCAGAATCTGCATATCTTTGAACACTGCTTGCCACTTACTGCTTTTGTCTAAATAATAATATACATCAATCAAAAGCTGACAACATTAAGTAGAAGACAAGCAGCACCTTTTTCTGTAGCCATATGCATATGATGCACACAAAGCCTGAAAAATACAAACTGGGTTGATCTTTAATCATAAATCCATACACTCCTCTGTCCTTCCCAAACATCACAAGGGCATTGTCAGACCCAAGAGTCAAGCAATTCTTCCAAGGAAAGTCATGAACTTGTAATTCATTCTTTATCAGATTGAATATTTCTTGCAAAGCCTTCACAAACAGGGATTGAGAGAATGTCTGATGTTTCTGATGATGATACTGGATCAACAGTTCTGATAACAAGAGGAAAGATCTTTAAGTTTCCATGATCATAGTGAATGGGCAATTCTGCATTCTTTCTGCTAATTTTAATGTACTATTAGCTGCTATGTCTTCAATGATAGCAGTTCCTTTTGTTCTGCCACATTGAGAATGTTTAGCAATGTCTGAATCACTAAACATAACTTTAAAAGCTTTTGAAAATTTATCCAGTGCACTCACAGGCAGATCGTATTCCATAAAAATATCTACTAACATAACTTTGGCTCTAATTACACCAGAGCTGGACATAGTAGAGGCAGCTGCACCAGATCCATCCAGTGATGAAAAATATCCAACAATTTTCTTTGAACGTTTCACTTCTCTTTCAAGGATGGAGTCTTTTTCCTGAAATATGACTATGAATACTGAGCAATCCTCCAGACTATATTGAAAATTCACAATTGCAGATGTTACTGAGAGCATATTTTTTCCTGACATTATGAATGTATACTCATCAGTGTATTTTTTATGAACACTGTTATTGTTTTTTTCTATGCTGATTCTGAATCACTTTTATCAATATCCAATTACCTTTTTGAAGCCATAAGGTTGAAAACAGACCTTAAAAGAAAAATCTGTGAATGTATACTAGTAGATTAGAACTGCCTCGGAACACGCAAGTGATTGCACTGGCTATTTAAACCAACCCACATGTGGAGGATTGATTAAGTCCTGTTCACCAGGTTGGTCACAACATATTTTATGACATGCAGATCTTTTTTATCCCCACTTTGTGGATTTTCAATGCTAGATGCATATTTGCAGAATTCTAAGGCATATTTTGCCACTTTGCGGGATAAATATGTAAAATGCAACACAGTAGGCATGTCTGTAATAGACACAAATCTATAGAGGACTTAACTGAGATGTTTGCACATAAAAGACACAGATCCATAGATTACTAACTTGTGTAATATATCCAATCTATGATACATGTCATGGGGTTATAATTTGATAATTTTATTCATAAAAATGTTTCTGTTATTGGTCCTAAACAATTTAATTTCATGTCTGAACAAAAATGCCAAGTAAACCATGCCTTTTCATTCTGAAAATATGCATAATCTATCAGTCTGCTCCTAGATGGTTGGTTGGTTGTTTTTTTAATGGTACAGACAAACCTCTATTTAGCTATATCATGCCCAGGAAATGGGAGTTAAGTGCTTTTCACCAAAGGACACCAATACAGCCAACCTGAGTTGGCCTGGAGGTACTAAACCAGGTACCTTAGGACTATGAGTCCGATGCCCTACCAACTGAGCTACTGTGGCTCCTAGTCTGCTCTGGTTAAGTTCATATAAAAACCTCTCATTACCACAAGAATGTTTTAGTATCCTTATCCAAGTTAATGTGGAATACAATGACAGGTATTGTAACTAAACATGAGGCCCAAGCATGCCTGACATTACTCACTTAGCTGACCTAGTTATCAAATGCAAAGTGGAATACACAGATACATATAACAAAGAAAGATACCCAAATGGGTCGGAGATCACTCAGCTATCTGACCTTTTTTTGTCAAATGCCAAATGGAATACACAGACAAGTATTATAACAAAATCAAGGCCAAACTGGACCAGAGATCGCTTACCTCATTGACCTATTTTCAAATGCTAAGTGGAGTTTTCCTGAGATTGCTCATCTTGCCAACCTGTTTATCAAATGCTAGTTGGAATGCAGACAGGTATTATTATAATAAAGAAATCTGTTTAATAAATTGTTTTCTGATTTTTAGACACACTTAACTGCCGTAACTCAATTTTATCACAACTTACACAAACAAGTCCTGGTGCCTCAGGATCCTGTAACTGACACACAATTTTCCCTGTATCCACATCAATAATGTCTACACTTCTTGAGTCATCAGCACAGAAACTGGGGTCAGGGTAACGGCCCACAACTATCAGATCTTGAAGAGGATGCCATGTGGCCTTCAAACAAAACAACAGATTTTAACAGCATTTGCATTGTATCATTTTATTTATAAATAATTATTGACAAATTTTTAAAATTAAAATACACTTTCTCACATTCAAATGTAAAAAGTTAATAAATTTTTTAACAAAATTACATTAAAGCTTTCAGCAGCCATTCCAAGTCAAATGCCATTGAGTATATACTGACATACTGCAATCAATGTCATGCTAAAAACCCCAGTAAAAATGAGTACACAGTACACAAATGGATCCAACAATACGGTAAAACTGATGACACCATAGTCTGAGTTGTATCAACATTAAATTCAAAAAAGGGCCTCACCTGTCCAATTTTGATCAAAAAATGAAAAAAATAATTTTAGTGGATTTTAAAAATTACACCTCCATCCAGGAATTTGTTCCAACGAATGATATTCTCCTAAATTTATAGACAGAAATATAATTTGTAATACAAAAGCAATTCTCATGATCAAACAGGGCTGACAACTCCATTTAAATGTAACAAAAGATTGAGAATAAACTTGACCTAAAACCTCAAGTAACAAGAGTATCGTCAATGGAACATCATATGCCTGCCATTTTTGTGAACAATTTTTCATTTTACCTTTCCGCAGGGACCTAAAATGTGATAAGTGTTTTTCTTTTGCCTCAAACGCAAGCCATCAAAAAGTCTATGACACAGAAATATAGTCAGTTTGTGCAAACCGTTTTTCTTCTTGAAATCTCTCAAACCTTGATCTATGAATTTTTACAACCAAAATCAATAGATATCTTGTCTCAAATGCAGGCCATCCAAAAAGTGCAGTCACGGCATGTGGTACAGAACTCAAATCACTATATACAAATACATTTTTTCTTCTTTTAGTCCATGTCACCTTGACCTTTGGCCTTTTGCCTCCAAAATGAATAAGTGTTTTCTCTGTCATATATGCAATCCATCCACAAAATGTGGTCAACGTATGTGATAAAGA
This sequence comes from Megalonaias nervosa, assembly GCA_016617855.1. Classification (NCBI taxonomy): domain Eukaryota; kingdom Metazoa; phylum Mollusca; class Bivalvia; order Unionida; family Unionidae; genus Megalonaias; species Megalonaias nervosa. Next base: position 57,194 of record JAECUM010019459.1, on the reverse strand, counting down.
GCAAAAGTTATCATGTGAAAAGCATCGTGTTTTTTTCTAAGATGGTGTGACCTTGATGTTTCACCTTTTGAATCCAGTATCATCAGGTGTCAGGTATACAAGATTGCTTGTTGTGTAGAATCTGTTTACCTTCTCTCAGCTCCTTTGAGCCCGACTTTTGAGCTGGAAAGGTATTTTCTTTTGCAAATCATGTTTCTCGAAAAACTCTTACCCAAATACATTAATATTAGGAAATTAATCTCTGCCACCTCTGAAACCAGACTCCCTTAAAGACATCTCCCCCCAATCATTCCATCAATATATCATATAGATGAATGGAAGATTCTTACAGATTAACACCTGCTGCTATGTGGACTACCATGTCCCAGATTTTACCAATTTAAGCTTTAGTGAAACCTATAAATGGCAGGGAATGATTGAAGAAAAGGATATTAATAGTTTTTTGTTCCACCTCATTTTGATCAGGTTTAGCATAGGATGCAGATTCAGTGGAAGATGGATGGCTGGAGAGACTGGTCTGTAAACAGCAGGAGGCCACTGCTTCATAATGAGTTGGCCAGAACACTGACTCTTCCCAGGATGTGTCAGCTTTTAGTCAAAATTGGGTGTGCCATTGACAATATTCCATTTTCATAATGCAAAGATCCAGTGATTTCTTACCCCATTGTTTGAAAAGGTAGGTCACTATGACCCATTTTCTGACATTATCATAACTGTCTTCCTTTGCAAGCATTGCACCCATGCATGAGGCACTGCGAATGGCCTTCACCACAAGATTATTAGGAAGAGCTTTCCCCTGCAGTGTCCACTTGTGTTGACCATCACATCAAACTGGCATCATCCATACAGATTGTGTTGACCATCACATCAAACTGGTATCATCCATACAGATTGTGCTTTCTAGCTGTGGGGCTTCTAAAGGTATTTCAGTCACTTGAAAATCAGTCTTACCAGAGATGCTAGTAAAAAATATGCATAAATACCAACAAGTTCAATGTGGAGAAATGCAAAATGGTGAATACACCAGGTATATCAACCTTTTGATTTAGCACTCAAAATAAATGGGGAATACCCAGTAGTCCAAATTGACTATAAACTGAAAAATGGATTCTTCTGGGACAATTCTCACAGTTGGAAGCAGAAGTTTAAATTGGTAACATCTAGGATAAAAGTGCCACCTAGTGGGAACAAGGAGAGTTAATCAGAGGTAGCAGAATGCTATTTCCTAATGTTAATGTGATGGGGGTAATGTATTTGATGGAGTTATTTCCCTTGCTCAAAGTATGATAAATGAATCTAAAAGAGAAATAAGTTATTTTCCCTTGCCCAAAATTCAAGCTACATGCAAAGTTCTTTAACAGTATATTATGGAAAACACATTTTTGTGTGGAAACAAAATTGGTAACAGACTGGGAGAGACATAATAAAGTGATATGCTCTGCTTTAAAGAATGAGAATAAAAATTGTTTTCCATACATATATGCATGCATATATTTAATTTGCATGTCTTCATAAGTTATAGATATATATGATGACTTCTGTCTAGTTATTTTTATTCCTGCCAGCATAATATTTTCCCCTGCTAACTACATGTGGAACGTATGTACGTCCTTTTTTGTTTTGATTACAGAAATATGAGGCTAAAGTGTGCACTAAGGACACAAGCAAAGGTAAAACTGCCGCACAATTTAAACAGAAACAAAATCAGTAATTTCTGTGGAACACAAATTAAACTGTTCACTGTTAACTCTGACGAAATGTAGACCTAACTTTAGATATAGGGGCATGATACAAAAATATATTTCCTTAATAAAGAATTTGTATGTATCAAATATTTAAGAAGCAAATTTCACATTCCTTGTTTTAGCTATACCCTAAGTACCTAAACTGGTGTCATATGCCTGAATATTCTGTGTGGATAGAAAATTCATTCTGATTACCATTATGGTGTCCTAAAGATGTTCATTTTATTTATCTGGTCACTGGTAACAAGATATCCAGCAGTTTCACAAAAATTTGCTGCAATAGCAGGCAAAACAAAAGCTATTTCAATGAAATAATGAATAAAAATGTGAATTCATTTTTGGTCTTGGAGCATACTGAACAGTCCAAACACTACAATGCCAACAAAATTAAGTTTATTTGAAATGTGATGGGTAAAGATAAAAATGTTTCAATCACAAATAGTTTTTTTTAAAATCTCTGACAATGTAAAAAAATTGAAAAGTACTCAACTGCATGCCTAGAAATGCATAATAGGGATGTCTGAGATGCTATCAACAGACCCACACAAAATTAAATGTAAACTTTCAAATATTTTTTTTACAATTTTACCAATTTGACAACTGGCACTGCCCATATTGTACAATATTTTGTTCTTGTGAATACAACAAATTTGCAAAACAAAGTCTCACTAAATTCAACACATGCACAAGCAAAATCAGTGATATAGTGTAAAAGTTTTTTCCTATTCTAGAAAGACCTCGATGGCAGTGTTCTGTTCAAATACTCTAGAAATACCTTGACAGCAGTTTTATGCTGGAATATTCTATAAATACCTTGATGGGAGTGATATGTTGAAATATTCTATGGGGATGGAGAATTGTTCTCTCTAACAGCCAGCTGGGTGATCTGTAAATACGCAACTCCTGGTTTTGATCCGTTGTCAACAGACGGCAGCCATCTGTGCTGCTGAAATAGGCTACAACACACATCCATAGTTATATATATTATTACGAAAAGGCTCGTTCAAAAGTAACAAAAGAAAAGAGTGAAACCATCAAGCTTTGTAAGTTTTAACAAAAATAATTTATTTCCTTAGAAAACACTGTGAAAAGGTGAAAATAGAAAATAGGACTTACAGTTTGTGAAGACAATCCAAACATTTATCCTAGTACTGAAAAAATACAAGTCCTATCACTAAATAGTTTTAACTGAATCCAGGTTCGAATCTTGATGACGTTCCAAGATGGAGGATGATGACGTCAGGTGAAGTCTTTATACGAATGTCAAGAGTTCCATGTTGAACCACAACTTGTAATGTTTCAAATTAGAATAAATTTCCATCGAATGTCTTTGTCACTTGTATAGTTCTCCAGGGAATAAATTATTATATTCTAAATAAATAGATGATCTTCTGAAGCTGTCATCTATGATAAAACATCCCAAGCTCCAAAGATGTAAAAATACAACTCTTTACGGCACCTAATAGAAATATATCCTTCTTCTTGAAGATATATTGTATGACTGAGTATTTCATGGGGATCCGAGTATTTTTAAAATGAACTAAGACGTCATTTCAGGCGCGCACGATGGAACGCATGGCTATTTTGCAATAAACAATGCAATTTCACGTGGGCCAGAAAAATCACCTTGGTAATAACCAATCGTTTTCGGGTAGTGTTTACTTAAATCAACAAACCATGGCATGAAAAAATACTGCTTATGCGAGTCACACTACATTTTATATAAACATAATATCTCTTTCAAAAATATCAGATCCTGTGAAAATAATCATTACAATATAATGTAATGATACAAAAATAAAATTAAAAAAAAGAATTTAACATTAACACACAAGTAATTAAATTACATATTTGTAACAATATATATATATATATATATATATATATATATACTGTTAATTGTTTACGCTCTTAAAATAAGTAACAGAAGAGAGTGAAAGACAACAAGCTTTGTAACATTTAACAAATAATTTATTTCCCAAGAACAGAAAGTGAAAATGAGAAAAAAAGAACTTGCAGTATTGCAAATTAAACCCAGAATAATCCAAGAATTAGATCAGACACAAGTCCTAGTAATTTAAAGTCCTGAATAAAACTCAGTACAAGTCCCAAAGAAATCCAAAATCTGTAGGCGATGATATGTCTATTAAAGCTTATAGTGTTGATATGTCAAGTCTTTTGTTGAATCACAGTAATAAAATTCCAGGTCTGAATTCAGTATAAATTCCAGTGAATGTCTTTCATCCAAGAATTATATCAGAGCACTTTAATTTCCAGAGAAAATAATCACTTAATTCAGGAATTTGAAGAAAAACATTTCAGGCTGAAATAAAAAATACTGGTCACAGCATAGAATACAACCTGATTGTTTAGACTTAAACCATGAATGACCAAGTCCTCACAATTACAAGATTATATAGTTCTCTACCTGACCTCAGGTCACAATTAGCATTTTCTTAAAAAAAACCAAAACATTACCTAATGGACAATAACCTTCTAGAATGATCCTGATGTTAACAAAATCAAAACCATAACCTGGATTACACTCAGGGCTGTTCCAGTAAAACATATATCCCCCCCAGAGATGGCACTTCAAAATACTTCTGTAGGTGGTTGTGTTTCAAACTATTTTGATTCTGACAGTGGAAGGTTGGTTAGGAAAATCACATCTGTTGTGGTTTGTGTTAACAATGAGAAATCGCTGGTGGAGTTGTCAGAAAAAAAAATAATATATAGTGAAAATCACATCTAACCCCCTCCTAGCGGTCTAACTCACGTGAATAAAACATTGGGTCAGAAATTATACCAGTACATGCGAATGCACCAAATTTGTACAAATTCACCTATTTTTAAAGCAGCGATGCGCGTTCCGCAAACTATGTCAACGTCGCGGACATAAAACGTGCTTTGTGCAATATGCAATTTTTATTAATCCTTTAACTTTAGAAGTGCAAGTTGCAATGTAATTCACGCTGCCAGGAGTGGTCTTGCAGCACTTGATGCGCAAACATTAAAATAACTGGATACTTCGGTTCGACATGAATGGCTGTTAAACTAAGTTTTATTGGTTCATTGGGCCCTGAAACAAGCATTTATGGTAGTTTTAACCTTACTTTCATCATGAAGTTTTACAAATGCGTGTTTCAAATAAGGGCCACACAGGAAAACAAAATGGCTGAATCACAACAGGGTTTATCTTCAGATGACGTTTTCAGTCCGCAAATACTGGCTGGTGATAGCTATGATGACAATGAATTTCATGTATATCAGTCTGTTGGACATTGGGAAAATGTCACTGGAAATACCAGTGTGTGATTTTGAGCCCGAAATTAATGTAGAGTGCGAGTCAGATGTATGTGTTGGATGGACAGGATGCCTGTTAGGCCTAACCTACTATGCAGCATTATTTCGAAACTACCAATCCTAAATACAGGCAATTTAAAAGTTCCGTGCAATTTTTGTTTCTTTTCTCCAGACATTCAGCACTGAGAGATTTTGTGCTAATTTAAGTTGAGCGTTCAGATAAACTGAATAAATAAGGATTTAACAAAAATAAAAGGCATATTCAAGATACCCAAGTCTGAACAAGCAGACTATGGGAATGTTGGACTTAAAACCCTAATACAGCATTATGGAAGAGATAAAATCTGGTATAAGAGGCAGCAAAGCACTGATACAAGGAAGTGAAACTTTGGCAGAGTTCATGTTTGTGAAAACTTTTTGGAACAGAGATATCCAAGAGAATACCTGTGAGATGTTGAAAATTGCACAACCATAAAGAACAGTAACTTGATCAAGCTTGTTATGCATTTACCTTTTCAGTCAGCAGACAATGAAAGGGAGTTCTCAGCACAGAATAATATTCGTACACAGAGGAGGAGGATCATATTAAATTCAGAAACAATCAACAGATTAATGCTCATAGGATTCATCAGAGAATCCCCATACAACATAATAAAAGTGTGTGTAGATCTCTAGTTGGCAGAACCACTATGGCAACAAGAGAATGACAAGACTAAATTTCATATCATGCAGATGTATTACCAAATAAGTACATGCTCTCTATGTGCAAACATTAAATGACATTAAACATAAGGGGCTGACTGATCTTTGTAAACTCAAAGCAAGATGGATAAAATTTGTCCTGTTTATGTTTGGTTATTTCTATGTATATTTTGAGCATGGTGATATTTTCTGCAGACCTTTTGGCAGTTAGTTCCAAGCCATCATTTGGTATTTGTATTACAAATTAGATTACTATTATCTAGTACACAACATTTTGAAGCAGTGTCATTAACTATTGATGAAATTGATGAAAAAAGACGACATCATCTTTGCTACACTTCTAATCTGTTTGTCCTGGTTCTTTTTTACCATCTCCTTTAGTTTTACTGATACCAATACTTTTAATAAAATTGTAACTTCTGTTTTCTTGCAATCTCAATATTTGTGATCATGTATTATTGTCAACAGGTAAAATGTGCTTAGTTGTGTTGTAAAATCTAAAACTATTAATTAACAAGGGACTAAGTTGGTCAACTTCATGTGTGCAGAAATTATTACCATATTACAGAGTGTTATTAGAAACAACAGATGATTTGTACAAGATGTATTTCACAACGTTGTAGAACCTGCACTCGTATTGTCACCACATATTCCATTTAAATAATAATATCATTATTTCTGCATATTCCTATCAGTATTTTCCCAGTGGTATTAATTTCCTGATCTGATATTGTTAGTTTCTTGTGCAATTTTTACATATCAAGAATTCTCACAGTATCATTAAAAAACAATGTAATCTGCACCAAACTGAGTTGTTTTGAGAAGAAATTCATTTTTTAACCCAAAAATCACTAAAGCTATGAGTTCTGGCCTTAAAGTTTCACATTAAATAACATTTGAAGTCAACATGATAGTAATAAAAGATGAAACTGTACTAATTTCACCTGTGGTATATTCAAATCTTGAATGTGATGGAGGAACATGGCTCCAAAATAAACACATCAGTTTTAGAACCTGTTCATTGACTGTGAATCAAGTATATAATCCGAGTCCAACTGAATTGTTAGAAAAGTTTTAATTCCTTTGACAACATCGTAATTAGCTGTCAAATATGGAGTAAGCCTATGGTCTTTCTGCCATCCCGACCAAGACCCCACCATAACCATGTGACCATGCCCAATGACATCACAGTAATAATCGCTATACAACTAGAGATGACATCTTTTTGAGTATTTTTATATCAGTAGAGCCTTAACAGAGTGGAACAGTAAGAAAGAGTGACAGATATTTCAGTGTTATGGAGATATGGAACAATGGCTTTTCCTCTCACCACCACCTCCTCATCGGAGATCACACACATACAAAACTTAATTAAATCCTGAAATCCTGGCAGCATCCCTGCAGGGAAGATAACTTGACCATTTTATTTGATTTTATTGGTCTCTGGTTATCCCAAGGTATTTCTGTTACTTGAACATCATCTTACAGTGGGTCCAGTCAGCATGGTTGAAAAAGGTATACAAACCATTAAGAGTTGTTGAAAACCATACTGTAAATCAGTGAAGACAAAATAAAGTATATATGGGTTTGACTGTCCCAGATTGGTTGATAATGAAAGTAAGATTTTAGTAAAAAGGATCTTTTGAGAGCTTGTCCTACTTGTAAATGAAAAGTCTGGGACATTGTTTTTATTAACATAATTTCCATCCCTTTACAGACTTGAGTTTGGAAGACTTGTACTGAAATCAGCACCTGACTCTTTGGTGTAGTATTGAAAGCATACATTTCAAACTTGTTTAGATCCAGAAAATGGTGTGGCTGTTATGGTTTTCTTTTCACAAAAGCTGTTGTCATAGATGTGTCTATACTGATAAAAATTTGATCATAAGCACTCAGAAATTTTAAGTTATTGAATTTTAATATCATGGTGTTTGCACAGGTTTACAATGGGAACTGAATTAGTACAGCAAGTCCTGAACTCTTGAGTTTTGTGCAGAAACATGGAATCCAAGCAGAATACATCCAAAAATGTAGAGGTTTTCTATCTTGGATTTAGCCTCCCCATTGCATTTCACACTGATACACATCAGTAACTGAAATATATGTTCTTACAAGAAATGAAATAATGTAAAAAGTATGCAGAAAATATGCGACATCACTTCCACAGGCATTAATGATTTTTTCTGACAAATCATGTATTATAAGTTTATCAAAACATTTATTGAAAAAAATAACAAGAAATTGTAGCATCTGACCACACATTTAAAGCAATACAAAATTTAACTATTATTCAAATCAAAAGCAGCATGCCTGAGAACAAATAAAAATAGGAAAACACACTGATCGCTTTAGTAAACACACAGTTTAGTAAGGATACAAATTCATGATTTCTGTATTAGAATAGAAATCCGTATTATAAAATCTATATTCATGGACATTAAATTAGTAGGTATTAAGGATCTGATCAATGACATCTACAAATATTAAGCCACCAAGAAATCTGTGATTTCACAGTATCAGAAACATATATGGCAGACAGACAAACAAACAAAAGGACAAAAGATTGATTATAATGAATGAATACAAATAAAAATATGCAGTAGATTATATGATCTATAAGAATTCAGTAGATTACCTCTAGTCAGCTGTAATTTAAATCGCTTCTGTCCCCAACTCAATATTAAAATCACTTCTGTCGCCCACTAACCCACAGCCAGAAATTATGTAAAAAAATATGCTTCTGTAGGGGGCAGTGTTTTTCGACTAAAACATATCTGATGGTGGATCATAATTTTTTTAAACTGCTTCTGTTGTGGGTTGGTTGAATTTGAAAGTGCCTTCCCCCCTGGGGGGGGGGGGGTATATGTTTTACTGGAACAGCCCTCAGCAAATTCCAAAATTTAGACCCAAATAAACATATTTGCTTCTTTTATTAATAATGATCCTGATATTAAACCCATACACAGAGAGAATAATTTAGCTATGTATTAGTTGTTTACACAAAATGAAATGTAAAAAAAGTCAATTAGGTCAAGCAGAATGAACTCAGTTTTGGACAAGGTCAAGTCCAGCATACAATGTTACATTACAAAAAGCATGTAATAAAATAAATTTGTTTTAAAACTAAAAAAAAAAAAAATTAAATTAAAAATACATAACTATATATATATATATATATATATATATATATAAAGAGAGAGAGGGAGGTTGTGATGCAAGAAAATGTCTATTCAGGCAAGATGATGTCATCATAGAAAACCAAATGGTATTTCTAATGTCATATCATTGTTTCATCATGCAATGAAACCACAGTCTCCATGGTTACAAATATTTCGTCAGGAAACTCATGGTTCATATAGACATTTCATCATAAAATTCATAGTTCACATGGACATTTCATCAGGAAATTCATAGTTCATATAGACATTTCATCAGGAAATTCATGGTTCCTATAGACATTTCATCAGGAAATTCATGGTTCATATAGACATTTCATCAGGAAACTCATGGTTCATATAGATATTTCATCTGGAAACTCATGGTTCACATGGACATTTCATCAGGAAATTCATGGTTCATACTGTTCTTCCAACCTTTCATTCTCCCTTGTACAATAAAAGCTCGGACTGGACAGAGAAGTTTATCCTGATCAACCCCAGGATAAAACTGAGGGTGGGGATCTCAACAAGGAGTGGATCCACCGAAGGAAGCTGGTCTGCCAGAATTTCAGGTTCACAAATGAAAGAAACATACTCGTAACTGTAAACAAACCTTTTCTACAGACAAGGCATGAAGCTCGCTCCTCCTGATGGACAACAAGAAGACAGTTTTATGTGTAAGATTCCCTTGAAAAGGAAGTGAAGTTATTCCCTGCACTCAAAATGGGGACAGCAAGCATCTAGATGTTTCCTATTGCACCAAACACAAACATTCTCTACTTTGCATGTTATAAGTCTTAAGTTGTCTGCCTCCTGGCCTGGACAATGCAGTTGGCAACTTTGCTTGAAAACTGGTCTTAGTGGATCGATCACTTGAGACAAGGCACGCATGAAGATGGAGAATCTGGGGTTGTTGTTGAGATGGGATCCCCTGTGCTGCTACTGGAGGTCCCTCCTCTGATGTTATCTCCTGGGTTCATCTACCAACAGGTCAAGAAATAGTTAACTGAACAGTGACTGCTGGAGCTACACATGGGTAGTGCTTGGATTGCCAACAAAAGAAGCAGGATTAAGTCTATCCTGTCTAGTGGAACATGAGCTTGCATAAGGTTGGTGAGGAAGTTCATCCCTATGTAAACAAAATCCTGAGAAGGGATTAGATCTGATTTCTCTAGGTTTGAAATAATCCTCAGACAGATCACTGTGGACAAACACAGGGAAAGATCATGGAGAAGGGACTATCTAAGAGCATTTTGCATCAACCAGTCATAAAGTACCCCTATCACCCTGGTAAAAGTTCTGGGGGGTGGAGGCTAGGTCAAATGGCAGAGTTTGAAAATGAAAAACCTCCTTCTCCAGACAAAACTTGAGGTGTTCCCTATGGGGAGGAAAAAATGGTGATGTGAATGTATGCATCTGAAGGTTGTTGGAGACTGCCCAGTCACAGGGTCATATGGCATTCCGTTGTTGGAGACTGCCCAGTCACAGGGTCATATGGCATTCCGTTGTTGGAGACTGCCCAGTCACAGGGTCATATGGCATTCCATTGTTGGAGACTGCCCAGTCACAGGGTCATATGGCATTCCGTTGTTGGAGACTGCCCAGTCACAGGGTCATATGGCATTCCTGACTGAGGTCTCCTTCTTGATCAGTTCCTCCAGCAGGAATGTGTTTAAGGCAGAAAGGTCAATAACTGAATTTTTTTTTTAACCTTTCTTATGTACCAAAAAAATCCTAGAGAACAAAGCCAGAGACAGACCTTTTTCCATTCTTTCTATTCTGTAGAATAATGTGCACCTCTTCAACTAACTGAACCAACTTCGACTTGTAAAAGATGATGGGAAGAAGATGCTCCTGGAAATGTAGCTGGTAGCTTTCCATTAAGGCAGAGTATGTGTGTGTGTGTGTGTGATTTAGATTTTTAATGTAGCTTTAACAATTTTTCAGTCATATCACTATGATGTCTGCAGTGTGACAGTTTATAGTGATGTTTAGCACTTGGGCATCATGCCGCAGACATGTAGCATGATGTCCCACCCAGTCACATTATTCTGACACCAGGCCGATCATTTCTAACACTAAACTCTTAATGCTGAGTACCAAGCGAGGCAGCTGTTAGTACCATTTTTAAAAGTCTTTGGTATGACTTGGCCAGGATTCGAACCTGCGACCTCCCAAATCCGAGGCGGACGCTCTACCACTAGGCCACCGGAGCAGTCTCGTTAAGGTAGAAAGGACCATGTCTTCCATTATGCCCATCCAGGTTTCTAAAATAAACGAGCTAGCTGGGTGCTTACTGGGACATCAGGAAGAGGAATACATGGTATAAGAAGGTTAGAGTCCCTAGACCCTCCTCCTTCCTTACAGAAGTGATAGGAGGCTGTAGACTTGGAAGAAGGACCTATGCGGCGGTCTGGATAAGGATACTTTTTGGTCTGCTTAAAGGAACCAGGTGTCACTGCAAGGGACCATTGTCGCTTGTCTGCCAAATTTTGCTATGCCACTGAAGGAACAAGATCTCCGAAGATCATCGCTGCCTCCAGAGGTGCAGCCCATAGAAGGTTTATCCGGCAAGACCTCTGAAGTCTCCAAAACAACACTACTGTGGCGCTGGAGCAACTCTACCAATAGCATTATGGGCATGATCGAGGTATGCCTTGTTGTTTTGGCTGCAGCCTCAAGCAGCTGCTGAAGTGCAGATGGAGACAAAGTTTCTTCCTTCAGAAGATTGAAGATGGCTGCTGAAAAAAGATGCGTGTGAGGTTATGGTGATAAGCATGTGAGCCTTATGTACCAGCACCTCCAGGGTCTTGACCAGAGGGTAAGCCCAGGTATCCACTGAAATCTTTAAAGAGGGACTTAAGGAGCAATGCAAAAGAGTGAACTCTATAAATGGTCAACAAATCCATCAGAAAGAATGTGGGGGGGGGGGTACATACCACTCCTTATGTTGCCTACCAAATGCTTAGTACTCAAAATCACATGAAGACTGACAGATCAATCCCTCAAAAACTCAATATCACATGAAGACTGATGGATCAATCCCTGAAATACTCAACATCATATGAGAACTAATAGATAAATCCATGAAATATACAATATCACAAGACAACTGTACTCCACATGACATGGTGACTGATAGATCAATCTCTGAAATACTCAACATCACATGAAGACTGATAGATCAATTCATGAAACATTAAATATCACAAGAAGACTGGTAGATCTCTGAAACACTCAGCATCACATCAAGACTGTTAGATCAATCACTCAGTATCACATTAAGACCGATAGATCAAACCCTGAAATAATCAGTACCAAGAGCCTCAGATTAATCACTCAAATACTCATAGTACAACAATGACTGATGTTTTTTAACTCTGATAACACAATGTGATAAATGTAAGCATGTAAATGCAGTACCAATTGCTGATGTACAAAATAATGGATTTTCATGTCTTAACAACAAAGAAACAATTTTTTGATATCCAGACATATTTACAGACATTAGATATATCCACATAATAATGTTCTAGGGATGTTTCAAATACCAAATGACAGACAGCATCTGCCCCTGCTCAAATTTATGTTTCTTGTTCTTAAACACAACATTATTACTGTCCTTGAGTATCATTGTCTCGCATACTGAAAAACAGACATAAAATTCTACCTGAATTGACTGGTTTTTCATGCTTTAATATAGCCAGAGAACTGCTCCTGTCTTTAAGCATCCTGACATCCCATAACTGAACTGTCTGATCCAATGAAGCAGTACACAGCAACCAGTCCTCTCGGGGAGAAAATTCTGTGTGAGTTATCTTTCCTTTGTGCAATCGAAAGTCAAAAACCTGCATCGCATACAGAAAAAAAATTTACATCATTCTTGTATACCTGTGTTCTGTTCTACAATGAAGACATCAAAAACATGAAATGCAGAAAATCATCACCAGTACCATTGTGAATATCTTGGTTTTATAGAAAATTTAGTATCGCAAGAAGAATCAAGTTTGAACTGGTACAGTATGAACAAAGTGTGGTGCAGTTGAGTGTTGTGAAATGAAATATGCTGGTGTCATATTCTTGCACTAGCTGTGCTATACTAACCAGATGTCAATTATACTCCACTCCACTGCTGCAAGTGGGCTCTACCTTGCCACTTAGCCTTGTATACAGACAAAACTACGTGTGTTTTGTTCAGAGTGGGTCGAAAGAATGAGCTTGATATGGCATAGGAATGTTGAGGCTGTTAGGCCGAGACAATTGTAGTATGCCATATCAAACAAGTTCTTTCCCCTGACTTGGAACAAAACGGTTTTGTATCTGTTACGTATCACTTTTATTACATATTCTTCTAAAAAAAATTTAATGTATACTTTTAACAAAACGAATTTGGCATTTGGCATTTTATGAAAGATAGTCTACAACCATCAACATGTACAAGTACTTATCCATACTTAAGCCTATATAAACTGTGCAGTCTGTCATTTCAAAAAAATGTATTTACTCTTTAGCTCTGAACTTTTTAAAATCTTGTATGGGACATATGAATAGGTTTAATCTGCAGTCACAGGCAAGTGAATTTTTTCAAATGGAACATATCTTTGGACTAGTAAGTGGCCCCTTCTCTTACACTCTACTTACTGAATATAAACTCTACTTCCAAGCAAATTTCAGGGCATAATTTACCAAAAAAAACCCCACAGTAATTAAATACATTCAAGTTTATACATAAAGCTCATCAATTTACAGTCAATTCAAACTCTTTATTTTTATGTTTTCAATTAATACAATAAATATTTGATGCATTGAACTTAAAAGTGATAATTTAAGAATAAAAATTACAAAATCAAAGAACTGGTGTCTTTCTGACATGCAGACTATATTTTTAATATTCATTTAGATATATTTTTTGTTTTCTTCTCTTTCTTTTTCTACTTGATCAGTCACAAGAATTTAAAATGTAAATATACATTTCCCTCCATGTGCCCCAGTATCTGAATGTTGTAAATGGATGTACTTGTACACTGGGTCACAATCAAAACATCTATTGCTCTATGTGATACAGCTACCTCTATGTTGTCAGTTATATTCTCACATCTGTAATTTTGATAGACAAATTGTACATCCCTCCACTTAAGCTTGTGCTTTAAAAATATATAATTGTGAAGACCATATATTTTGAAACTCTGAAGCAGAAATGGATTTTAGCTGTTTGGTGTTTTAGATGATCGACATTGTGGAACATGTCTTGGGAATTAAACATGGGGTAAAGTTTTCTCCAAACATAAGGCATCTCTGATATTCTATAAGTGGAGTATATTTAATGTTTTAAGTTGTAAAAGTAGTTCCAGGCTGAGAGTGTGATACAGAAATTTTATGAGTGTGATACGGAATTACAGACTGAACACCTGTATTGAATGTCACATCAGCAATCCAAGATTAAATGGGTATGTAACAAAGCAGGTGACATTCCCTTAACGACCTGCAACAGGTTGTAACTCCACATGCTGTGCTTGCATATGGAAAGTCTGGCCAATACCAACTTTATGTAAATAGATATATTTATCATTAAGTCATGCATATCATTAATTACTGGTTCAAATTGATAAACACAATGTTGTATTCTTTGCAAAATACACCAATTAATGCTTACAAACTACAAAGAAAGGAGTTACAAAAATGGGTCTCTAATTTGATAAATATGTTAACTGATCTAAGGCTTTAGAGAATTCAGTCATAAAAGACACATTTCATTCTGATTATGATTTGCTTTGAAAACTTCACATATGTACAAAGATATAAAATATATCTTCAATACCACTCATATTAATAGCTAACGCCAGCCACATTCTCATCTTATATTAATAACTAAGCTAGCCACAGAAAGGCTTTAAATAAGGATTTCATCACACCCAATAAGTATCATTACTGGCAGACATGTATGAAATGAAAAGCATGAAAGAAAACATGAACTCTGTTTACATAATCATTCTAAAAATGAATATCATTTTGTCTTAATCTGTCCTCTATATTCTCAGTAGAAATCTTGTAATTCTTATTATTGGCAGAAACCGAATGCGTATAAACTATTACAATTATTAAATAAGATTCAAAAAGTGCAAAGGTAGATATGTGCACTCCTCTCTCTCTCTCTCTGGTAAATTAAATCAATAATGTTTGGTTCTGTAATTCAATCAATGTTAAACATCCCACAGCAATTTAGCCTTGGCCTGACTCCACCTTTAATACCTGGAGAGTACAGTGTAGTGGTGTGTACATCTGTGACAGCTACTCTGGCATGATTAAAAAAGAGTTAATACACATAACATGTATTTTATGTGTCATTGTATTTCTCAGTTGTACGGAAAACTAGAAAGACATTGTAGGACCTTTAATGTGCAGAGTATACACTAAAAGGTGTCAATCACTACTCTCCCAAAGAAGCATCTGAACTGATTTTCAGTTTTGTCTTTTTTTTTCTTTTTCTTTAAATTCCAGTACAGGTAAAGAAATTCAAGTTTTTCTATGTTATGAGTCTATGCTCTTAAAATAAGTAACAGAAAAGAGTGAAGACAACAAGCTTTGTAAAATTTAACATATAATTTATTTCTGTAGAATACCAAGTGAAAAATGAGAAAAAAAAGAACTTAACGGTTTTACGAATTAAATCCAAAATTAATCCAAGAATTAAAAAATAGAAGTCCTAGTAATAAAAGGTCCTGAATGAAAGTGAGTTCGAGTCCCAGTGAAATCCAAAATGGAAGGCGATGATGTCTGTTGTGGTCAGTGAAGTGCAGCTGTGTCAACAGTCTCTTGTTGAGTCACAGAAAATATTATTCCATTTTTTAATTCAGTATAACTTCAAAAAATTTCTATATCCAAGAATTTTGTCAGAGTATTTATGTATTTCCAGGGAAAAGAATCACTTGAATTCAATAATTTGAAGAAAATAAAAATTCATCCCAAATTGGTCACAACATAATACAACTTGACATGTCATTTGTTTGGAGCCCAACAAACTTCTATCAAAAACAACAGTTATATGTTAATTAAGATGCAAAACAGATTCTCGGATGAGGGTCAAAAGTTAATTCTTCTGGAAAAAATAGAAGTTTGTAACAATAGATACATGCTACTTGTCACATAATCTAAGTATGACCTTGACTTAACTTAATGATTCTTACTCTAAGAAAGAAAGAAGAAAGAAAAAAAAGTTGTTTACCAAAACCGTCACTGATTTTGGAACAAGGTCAGCAACTATATACAATGTTTCTAGTATTACTTGTTTACAGCAATGAAATTTAAAAAAAAAAAAAATGTCAGGTCAAACAGAACTGAACTCAATGTTACATTACAATAGCATGTAATGGAATTAAAAAATATAAAACTAACAAACAAATAATTAAATTAAACATTGTAATAAATAACTCAACAAACCAAAATACTAGGCACCAGGTGAACTACATTGCTTTTCCAATAATAATACTAAGAGCTGTTCCAGTAAAACATACCCCACCCCCCGGGGGGAAGGCACTTTCAAATTTAACCAACCCACAACAGAAGCAATTTAAAAAAATTATGATCCACCATCAGATATGTTTTAGTCGAAAAACACTGCCCCCTACAGAAGCATATTTTTTTACATAATTTCTGGCTACGGGTTAGTGGGCGGCAGAAGCGATTTTAATATTGGGTTGGGGACAGAAGTGATTTAAATGACAGTTGACTGGAGGTAATCTATTGAATTCTTATAGATCATATAATCTACTGCATATTTTTATTTATATTCATGCATTATAATCAATCTTTTGTCCTTTTGTTTGTTTGTCTGTCAGCCATGTATGTTTCTGATACGTACTGTGAAATCACAGATTTTCTTGGTGACTTATTATTTGTAGATGTCATTGACCAGACCCTTAATACCTACTAATTTAATGTCCATGAATATAGATTTTATAATAGGGATTTCTATTCTAATACAGAAATCATGAATTTGTGTGTGTGTTTATTAAAGTGATCACTATGTTTTGCTATTTTTTGTTCTCAGGCATGCTGCTTTTGATTTGAATAATAGTTAAATTTTGTATTGCTTTAAATGTGTCGTCAGATGCTACGATTCCTTGTTATTTTTTTCAATAAATGTTTTGATAAACTTATAATACATGATTTGTCAGAAAAAATCATTAATGCCTGTGGAAGTGATGTCGCATATTTTCTGCATACTTTTTACATTATTTCATTTCTTGTAAGAATGTATATTTCAGTTACTGATGTGTATCAGTGTGAAATGCAATGGGGAGACTAAATCCAAGATAGAAAACCTCTACATTTTTGGATGTATTCTGCTTGGATTCCATGTTTCTGCACAAAACTCAAGAGTTCAGGACTTGCTGTACTAATTCAGTTCCCACTGTAAACCTGTGCAAACACCATGATATTAAAATTCAATAACTTAAAATTTCTGAGTGCTTATGATCAAATTTTTATCAGTATAGTCACATCTATGATGACAGCTATTGTGAAAAGAAAACCACAACAGCCTCACCATTTTCTGGATCTAAACAAGTTTAAAATGTGCGCTTTCAATACTACACCAAAGAGTCTGGTGCTGATTTCAGTAATGAATCTTCCAAACTCAAGTCTGTAAAGGGATGGAAATTATGTTAATAAAACAATGTCATGTCCCAGACTTTTTTTCAGTTACAAGTAGGACAAGCTCTCAAAAGATTCTTTTTACGAAAATCTTACTTTCATTATCAACCAGTCTGGGACAGTCAAACTTTTTTTGTCTTCACTGATTTACAGTATAGTTTTCAACAACTCTCAATGGTTGTATGCCTTTTTTGACCATGCTAACTGGACACACTGTAAGATAATGTTTAAGTAATAGAAATACCATGGGATAACCAGAGACCAATAAAATAAAACAGAATGGTCAGGTTAACTCCCCTGCAGGGATGCTGCTAGAATTTCAGGATTTAATCTAAGTTTTGTGCGTGTGATCTCCAATGAGGAGGTGGTGGTGAGAGGAAAAGCCATTGTTCCATATCTCCATAACACTTAAATATCTGTCACTCTTTCTTACTGTTCCACTCTGTTAAGGCTCTACTAATATCAAAATACTCAAAAGAGATGTCATCTCCAGTTGTATAGCGATTATTACTGTGATGTCATTGGGCATGGTCACATGGTTGCGGTGGGTTCTTGGTTGGGATGGCACAAAGACCATAGGCTTACTCCATATTTGACAGCTAATTATGATGTCAATAGAATTAAAACTTTTCTAACCATTCAGTTGGACTCGGATTATATACTTGATTCACAGTCAATGAACAGGTTCTAAAAGTGATGTGTTTATATTGGAGCCATGATCCTCCATCACATTCAAGATTTGAATATACCACAGGTGAAATTAGTACGGTTGCATCCTAAATTACTATCATGTTGACTTCAAATGTTATTTAATGTGAGACTTTAATGCCAGAACTCATAGCTTCATTGATTTTGGGGTTAAAAAATGAATTTCTTCTCAAATAACTCAATTTGGTGCCGATTACATTGTTTTTTAATGATACTGTGAGAATTCTTGATATGTAAAAATTGCACAAGAAATGAACAACACCAGATCAGGAAATTAATACCACTGGGAAAATACTGATAGGAATATGAAGAATTAATGATATTATTATTTAAATGGAATATGTGGTGACGATACAAGTGCTGGTTCTACAACTTTGCAAACTACATCTTGTACAAGTAATCTTTTGTTTCTAACAACACTGTAATATGGCAACAATTTTTGCACACATGAAGTTGACCCACTTAGTCCCTTATTAATGAATAGTTTTAGATTTTACAACACAACTAAGCACATTTTACCTGTTGACAGTAATACATGATCACAAATATTGAGATTGCAAGAAAACAGAAGTTACAATTTTATTAAAAGTATTGGTATCAGTAAAACTAAAGGAGATGGTAAAAAAGAACCAGGACAAACAGATCAATTGGTAGTCTCTCGGGGGCTGAGGAAGACATGTTGTGCAGTCTCATCAACGATGGACGCGTATGTGGTTCCGGAGTCCAAATTCCGATGAACACAGGCGGTTGCAGGTGGGGTATGGGACACCGATACTTGGAGGTGGCTGAGACGCAGCTTTGTGATGTCTCTCACGGGGCTGCAGCAAGACGCTGGCGGCGGTCAGCCTCGAAGGTGGAACTGGCTTTTCTGGTCAGGACTCGCCAGTGACTTCTGTCTGAGGCAGCGATCTCAAGCTGATGTGGTTGAAGGTCTGCCCATTTGATGTGTGTCTTGAGGTTGTCTTTGTACCTCTTGTGAGGGCGGCCTTGGTTTCGGTTGCCTTGGACTAGCTCGCCAAAGAACAGTTGCTTTGGGATTCTGTTTTGATCCATGCGGATGACATGGCCGGTCCAACGAAGCTGGGCCTGGATCAGTTTGGCTTCGATGCTTGTTGTGTTTGCTCTATCAAGGACTTCCTGGTTGGGGATTCGGTCATGCCACTTGATCCTCATGATGGCTCTCAGGGAGCGCTGGTGGAATTGTTCCAACCGACTGATGTGCCTTCGGTATACAGTCCACGTTTCACAGCCATACAAAAGAGACATCAGGACAACTGCATTGTACACCTTCAACTTTGTTGACAAGTGTATATCCTTGTGCTGCAAGACCTTGGTTTGAAGTCGTCCAAGTGCTTGGCTGGCCTTTTGGATCCTCGCAGTGATCTCTTTGTCCAGGGAGCCATCATTGGATATTGTGCTGCCTAGGTATTTAAAACTGTCCACATTCTTCAGCTGCGTGTCGCCGATGGTGATGCAGGGTTGTGAAGGGACAGTGTTTGGGGCAGGCTGGAAGAGGACTTCTGTCTTTCCTAGGCTAATTGTGAGTCCGAACAGATTGGAGGCTTCAGAGAACTTGTCCACAATTGTCTGTAGGTGAATCTCTTCATGGGCCATGAGGGCACAGTCATCTGCAAAGAGTGCTTCAGTGATGAGTCTTTCAAGCGTCTTGGTTTTAGCAGCTAGGCGTCTGAGATCAAACACTGATCCATCCAGGCGATATCTAATGTAGATACCAAGGTCAAGGTCACGGATGGCGTGGAGCAGTACCTGCGTGAAGAAGAGGTTGAAGAGCACCGGAGCGAGTACACAGCCCTGTTTGACACCATTAGATATGGGGAATTTCTCAGAGGGTTCACTGTCTGAGAGAATCTCTCCAGTCATGTCATCATGGAAAAGCCGGATGAGGTTGGTAAACTTCTGAGGACAACCAAGCTTCTTGAGTATTACCCACAGTGCGTCTCTGTTGACTGTGTCGAATGCCTTCGTCAGGTCCACGAAGACGGCATACAGATTCATGTTCTGCTCAAGGCACTTCTCTTGGACTTGTCTTACTGCGAAGATCATGTCAGCAGTGCTACGGTCTGGGCGAAAACCACATTGAGACTCAGGTAGGTTATCTTCTGACACTGATGCGATAAGTCTGTTGAGAATGAGGCGAGCAAGTATTTTGCCAGCTATGGAGAGTAGGGAGATGCCTCTATAGTTATTGCAGTCCGCACGTGTGCCTTTATTCTTATAGATGGTTACAATTGATGCGTCGCGGAGGTCGTCTGGCATCTCCTCTTCCGTCCAGATGCTGGTTAGCACATCGTGGAATGCCTCTAGAGTCTGTTCACTGAGAACCTTGTACACCTCCGCTGGGATGCCATCCTTACCAGGTGCCCTGCCACAGTTCATTTGTTTAATGGCCATCCTCAACTCCTCTATCATTGGCGGAACATTCAGTTGGTCATGCGTTGGCTGTTGGGGTATTTGTTCAAGAGCAGAATGGCTAACCGATGAGGGCAGGTTTAGGTGCTGGCTAAAGTGCTCTTTCCATCTGTCCTTAATGCCAGCCTTGTCCTTTATTAGTGTACTGCCATCTGCAGCAAGCAAGGGGGCAGAACCAGACTTTGAAGGGCCGAAGATTGACTTGATGGCACTGTAGAACTCTTTGGAGTTGTTAGTGTCGGCATAGCGTTGCACTTCATTAGCTTTCCTTTCCCACCACTGGTCATGCATCTTGCGGATTTCTCTCTGAGCCTCAGCTTGATAGGATTTGAAGCGGTCTTTTTTGGGGATGGAGTTTGGGTCATTCTGCCAGTCCATGAATGCTTTATTTTTTCTGGCAAGCAGATCTTCAATGGCATCGTTGTTCTCGTCGAACCAGTCTTGATGGGTTCGCTTCTTGGGGCCCAGAGTCGCCATAGCTGTCTCTCTTATAATGTCCCTGAGCTTGTTCCATTTCTCGGAGGCACTTCCATGTAAAGGTCCGTTGGTAGACATTTTTTCATCTAGGCTCTTCTGGAAATCAAGCTGGATGGAGGACTGTTGAAGTTTGACAATGTTGAAGGCTGTGTGCATATGCTTAGGGCGCCTTGGGTGATGTGGGGCAATGCGCAGTTTTAGGGTGGTTCGGACAAGTCTGTGGTCTGTCCAACATTCCGCTCCTCGCATGGCCTTGGTGATGAGGACATCCTGGGCATCGCGCTGACGGACTATTACATAGTCGATTAGGTGCCATTGGCGAGATCTGGGGTGCATCCAGGTGTTCTTGTGTTTGTTCGCCATTCTGAACATTGAGTTTGTGATAAGGAGGTCAAATTCTGCGCATTTGCTGAGTAACAGCAGGCCGTTGTTGTTCATCTTGCCGACACCGTGCTTGCCAAGTACCCCTTTCCATTGACCATAGTCACAGCCAACACGGGCGTTGAAGTCTCCCAGTAGTATGATTTTGTTGTCAGCTGGAACTGAGCATAGTACTGAGCTGAGGTCAGCATAGAACTGCTCAATGGTTTCCGCTGGGCTCGTGAGGGTAGGGGCGTAGGCGCTGATGATTGTTGCGTGGCGTTTGTGGCTTATAGATAGCCGCATTTTCATTAGCCTCTCATTAATACCAACAGGCAGGTCCGGAAGCTGCTTCAGAAGGCTTGATTTGATAGCCAGGCCGACTCCGTGTATCCTGTCTTCGTTTTGAGCTTTTCCTTTCCAGAAGAAGGTGTAGCCGCTTGCAGCTCCATCAGAGAACCCTCCTCTGCGAACCTGGTTTCACTCAAGGCCGCAATGTCGATACTGTAGTGTGAAAGCTCCTTAACAATTAGGGCTGTTCTCCTGTAAGGTCTTGCTATGTTCTTTTTGTCCATAAGAGTACAGATGTTCCATGCTTCAATAATAAGTTTCTTTCTTTCCTGGTTTCGACCGCAGATGTGGATGATCTTGCCAGCCGCGGCAAGCTGGCCAGATTTTGAAGGGCAGGCTATTTTTTAGGCCACCTTTTCTAGGCCCCTCCCTATACAGGGTGAGCAGCGCTGTCCTAAAAAGGTCTGCTCAGTCGCCCTGGATGCTGCCGAACTGTTCCGCTGCCCTGGGTACAGAGCAGAGCGACCACTTGTCCAAGGGCCGCCTACGTGCAGGTCTCTGACTACAACTCCCAGTGGTCATCTCCACCTGTTGCTTCGCCAGTGCCCATCGCCGTAGGACTTTGGTAGGTGATGATGAGTGTGATGATGCTGGATGATGAGTGCACAACATAACCTGTGCGTGAAGGAGATTTAAGTGAAACAGCCTTTGCACAGAGACAGCCTCACTCTCTCGGCCTTGGTAGTTGGGACCCAGTGGTACGAAGATTCGTCACGGCTGGTTACTACTTTGGCTGCATTGAATGGCCATGACGTCTTCAGTGCCTAGTCATGCCCTGCGCTCTCCACAAAGCGTTTGCAGATTCGCCTTCTTGGCCGTTTGGATCATACAGTTGATCTCTTCCGCCCAGTCTGCCGAAACTGGCTTTGCATGCAAGGATAGGCAAGCTCCTAACTAACCGAGGGTTTGAGACCCGTCAGCTACCCTCAACCTGGTTTAGCCGGCCAGTCGAAGCCGTTGCCCGTGGTGTGGCCGCTGTGCATGCTACAGCTTCTTGGAGCCACAGGTGAGAGCTGAGCGCCTGGTGGGGACCTACGGTGGACGAGCTACTCCCGAAAGAGCATGACATGTCCCCCCCGCCAGAGGTACTACCCCTCCCAGAGCACCCCGGACAAACAGATCAGGAGTGTAGTAAAGACTCCATATATCAGAATGATGTCTTTTGTCATCAATTTCATCATTAGTTAATGACATTGCTTCAAAATGTTGTGTACTAGATAATAGTAATCCAATTTGTACAAATACCAAATGATGGCTTGGAACTAACTGCCAAAAGGTCTGCAGAAAATATCACCATGCTCAAACTATACATAGAAAAAACCAAACATAAACAGGACAAATTTTATCCATCTTGCTCTGAGTTTACAAAGATCAGTTAGTCACTTACGTTTGATGTCATTTAATTTTTGCACATAGAGAGCATGTACTTCATTTGATAATACATCTGCATGATACGAAAGTTAGTTTTGTCAATCTTTTGTTGCCATAGTGGTTCTGCCAACTTGAGATTTACACACACTTAGTTATGTTGTATGGAGATTCTCTGATGAATCCTATGAGTATTAATCTGTTGATTGTTTCTGAATTTAATATGATCCTCCTCCTCTGCATATGAATATTATTGTGCTGAGAACTCCCTTTCATTGTCTGCTGTCTGAAAAGGTAAATGCATAACTAGCTTGAACAAGTTACTGTTCTTTATGGTTGTGCAATTTTCAACATCTCACAGGTATTCTCTTGGATATCTCTGTTCCAAACAGAAAAGTTTTCACAAACATGAACTCTGCCAAAGTTTCACTTCCTTGAATCGGTGCTTTGCTGCCTCTTATGCCAGATTTTTTCTCTTTCATAATGCTGTATTAGGGTTTTCAGTCCAACATTCCCATTGAATATGGCATATTCTGCTTGTTCAGAATTGGGTATCTTGAATATGCTCTTTTTAATTTGTTAAATCCTTATTTATTCAGTTCATCCGAACGCTCAACTTAGATTAGCACAAAGTCTCTCAGTGCTGAATGTCTGGAGAAAAGAAACAAAAATTGCACTGCACTTTTAAATTGCCTGTATTTAGGATTGGTAGTTTCGAAATAACGCTGCATAGTAGGTTAGGCCTAACAGGCATTCTGTCCATCCAACACGTACATCGGACTCGCACTCTACATCAATTTCGGGCTCAAAATCATACACTGGTATTTCCAGTGACATTCTTCCAATGTCCAACAGACTGATATACATGAAATTCATTGTCATCATAGCTATCACCAGCCAGTATTTGTTGACCGAAAACGTCGTCTGACAACAAATCCTGTTGTGACTCAGCCATTTTGTTTTCCTGTGTGGCCCTTATTTGAAACACGCATTTGTAAAACTTCCAAGATGAAAGTATGGTTAAAACCATAAATGCGTGTTTCAGGGCCCAATGAACCAATCAAATTTAGTTTAACAGCCATTCATGTCGAACCGAAGTATCCAGCTATTTTAACGTTTGCGCATCAAGCGCTGCAAGACAGCTACTGGCAGCGCGAATTACTTCGCGACATGCACTTTTAAAGTTAAAAGTTGAATAAAAATTGCATACTGCGCAAAGCACGTTTTATATCCGCGACGTTGAAGTAATTTGCGGAACGCATATCACTGCTTTAAAAGTAAGCGAATTCATACAAATTTGGTGCACTTGCGTGTAATGGCATCATTTCTGAGCCAATGTTTTATTCATGTGAGTTAGACCGCTAGGAGGGGGTTAGATGAGATTTTCAATATATTCTTTTTTTTCTGACAACCCCACCAGCAATTTCTCACTTTGTTAACACAACCCACAGCAGAAGTTATTTTCCTAACCAACCTTCCACTGTCAGAATCAAAATAGTTTGAAACACAACCACCTACAGAAATTTTTTAGAAGTGCCATCCCCCGGGGGATATATGTTTTACTGGAACAGCCCTAATAATGATAATGTAAATACATGAAACAATGTCAGAAAAGCATGATGCAGTTCACTGTGTTGTAATACCTTAATGGTATTGTGAATGGAGTTTTGCATGCATAAACATTGTCCAATTAATGTGTGAAGATTATCTGATGTTAAATGTTGAGATGTGAGATGATGTTTGACTTATGAGACTTTGGCATAACTGATCATGTAATTTTCATCTGTCACTGAAAACATCTACCATGTGTGAATTACTTCTTCCATTCCTGAACATATGCCACCCACCCACCATCGATTCGCATCAAAATTCACTTGTCCAATTTGTTCAGTTCTACGTAATTATAGGTATGAATATACAAATAAGATTAAAAGTAAAAATGCACACCACGGACATAGAGAGGACAACTTAATTCTGTCTAAATTTTGTGTTCAGAGAGATTTATCCATGCAGTTTGAACAGTTGACTTGGTTACCGCTATGGCTAGCCCTGAGAAGGACAAACATTGATTGGCTAACTAAGGTCATGTGACGTGAATAGGAGTCTATAAATATGAGTGCAAGACAGTGCACTGGCAGATAGCTGTCAGAGCGGCAAAGTATGAACATCTGAATAGAAAAGAATTTTGGTCATATATTCCAAATCCAATCGAAAACCATAAATTGGATTTTTTTTACATAACTGACAATAACTTTGACACTACAAAATCTCAAAACTGAATCAAATTGTAATAAAAAATTTTAAATAGATTTATTACATGATTGCTATTGAATTTAAATGCTTTATAATTATTATATAATTCTTTATAAAGCTGCTGCTATCTCCCACCACACTGCTCAAGTACACTACTACTAAAATTATTTTTTTCATTGAGATCACGCTACTATGTCAGAATGTGTTACAGTGAATCTAATAAATTTAGCTGTTAATATACACAGGAATATAATAATATAATTAATTTCACCATAATATGGTGTATTATAACATTGTCTTCTGGCATTTAGACAAACGAGTCTGTTCTATATTATCAGAAATTGATAGTGTTGTGACAGACACTGTGTTTATGTCAAGTCACTATGCGCGATTAAAAAGCATGTTCTATCTCACCTTTTTTTATCAATAAAAATCATTTTTAAGTCCTAAACTCTGGTCTTTTCGATTTTTAACACACGGGGTGTTACAATATACATAACATCTAGAACAGGCTTGTGCAACTTCCTCAGGGCATGGGCTGGATAAGTGATTTTTAAAGCCACACCCTATGATGTGTATAAACAGGTAACCAGGTCAGTTTGCATATACCTGGTCATGAAACTTCAAGGTTGCATTTTACTAAATTGGATTGATTTTTGCAAAATCAGAAAAGGTCTTACATCCCTGATGTGACTCCTGATTAAACTGCATAGCTCTCAGATCTCAACCCATTCTCCAATGCTATATTTAAACTACTGGAATCACATGACTGAAATATGGCTCCTTGCTACACAGATACCATGAATCATATGACTGAAATATGGCTCTTTGCTACACAGATACCAAGTATTATATGACTGAAATATGGCTCCTTGCTACATGGATACCATCAATCATACAACTGAAATATGGCTCCCTGCTACATAGATACCATGAATCATACAACTGAAATATGGCTCCATGCTACACACAGATACCATAATCATACAACTGAAATATGGCTCCTTCCTACACAGATACCATGAATCGTAAGACAGAAATGTGTCTTCCTGTTACACACTGATACCCTGGAATCACATTACTGAAATATGGCTCCCTGCTATACACTGATACCATGAATCATGTGACTTAAATATGGCTCCTTGCTACACATATACCATGAATCACATGACTGAAATATGGCTGCCTGCTACACAAAGCTACCACACTGTTTATATTTATGGGTGTGGAAAGGTACAGGACATTTTTGTTTTCTGTGATTGTTTTCACCAACACTACCACAAAGTTAAAGGAACCAGTGACAGAAAACATCTTTAATGAACTAAAAAGTTCTGCAGCAGCAAAATCCCTAAGGAGGTATGTTTCTCTATCCCACCAGTATAAAAAACTTTGTTAAAAAGTGACTCATTGAACTTGATACGAAGAAAGCTACAGGACTTGATCACATTGGTCCACGACTCATTAAAACATCTACCTCTGCAATATCAGACAGCATAACTTTCATAATCATTTTAAGTATTGCAACCTCATCTATCCCCAAAATATGGAAAACTGCAAAGGTAATGCCTATTTACAAATCTGATTCAAAGGATGATGCTGATAGCTACTGGTCAATCTCAATACTACCAAACTTGTCAAAATTTATTGAAAAACATGTCCATGACTCATTCATGTTATATTTAACCAAACACTTGCCATTACACCCTAACCAATCAGGCTTTAGACAGAAACATTCATGTGAGACTGCCTTGATCTCTCTAACCGATAAATGGCTTCAAGCACTTGATCAAGGTAGATTAATAGGATCTGTATTTGTAGATTTCACTGAAAATTTACCAATGTGAGAAAGCACAATCAGATGGTTTACTTCATACTTAAGTGAGAGAACACAACATGTTTATATAAATAATGTTGTGTCTGAAGCTGGAACAATTAGATATCAAGTACCGCAAGGCTCAATTCTATGTCCATTACTATTTATATTATTTATTAATGACCTACGATTTTTACTAGGGGACTCAATTTCATCTACAGATCTCTATGCAGATGACACAACATTGTCAGACACCCAAAACACAAAGCAAGAACTGGAATTTTTTTTACAGGATGCCCTACACAATCTGGACATCTTGTGCACATGAAATGGCATGGTGGTAAATGCTGGTAAAATTGAAATATTACTTATCTTAACATGGCAAAAGAAGAACAAATCTTGATATGTCTGACATGGAAGGATAAAAATTTGCAAATTGTCTGTCAAGATAGACTACTTGGTGTTCTGGGAGATAATAACCTATCATGGACTGAACATATCACACATATCAGTAAAAAAGTTAATTCCAGTTTATGACTTCTCAGCAGAATAAGACAGAAAGGCACATAAAACTATTTTATAACAATTACATACAACCCTATTTAGACTACTGTAATACAGTACGGGGTAATTCAAATGATAAAAACATAGCAAAGCTAACACATCCTCAAAAAAGAGCACTTGGGCTAATATCAATCCAAAAAGAAAGCAAGGAAAATGTAGCTGGTAAGTTAAAAATATTACCTATTAAAGACTGAACCTGGTTGAGAAAAGCCAAATTAATGTACAGGATTTCCATTTAGTTGGTCAAACTAACATGCACTCTGTGACTGATATAAAAATCACATTAACATATTATCTACCTGTGACAGATATGAAAATCAAATAATCATGCAATCTGCCTTTGGTAGATGTGAAAATCAAATTAACATGCACTCTGTCTGTGATGGATGTGAAAATCAAATTAAAATTCCAAACTATCTTTGATATTTACCTTTTCTCCAGTTTTATGCATCAGCCTCAGGAAGCCTGCATTATGTCCTGCAGCAACAAAACCAAACCGTGTACTGACAGCCACGCTGCAATACCAGAAACTGGAAAGGAAATTTTCATCAAGTCTTATGATCTACCTGGTCTTTTGTTTTGGGTGGCTTGTATCTTAAATGTTACAATATTTATTTAATATACTCTTATGTACACACAAGTTTTCATGTACACTTGCCATAAACACCTTGGTATAGTTTTCACACACCCTCTCATATGTTTGTAAGCCCCCACAACCAATTTTAAAGATGAAAAGCATCAAGGATATCATAAATACACAAAACTTAGTCATTTCAATCATCAATTTATAATTTCTAACCTGACTGTCACCAAGAGACCCCTAATACTGTGAACATACTGGTGTTTCAAACCAAACAGAAGCTCTTGATACAAACAAGCAGACATACTGGTCACTGTCCATTTCTGGTTTCTAGAACAGCTGATTTCAGCAAAAACTGATCATCTGCATCCAATATTTGCGATGTCTAGTTTCATTATTTCTAACACAAACTGAAAATTTAAATAAAAAGAAAGAACTCTTGTACGCAAGTGTTCAAAGAGATTCAACTCCAAAATTATTCAGATTGTCAAAGATGGTGAACTACGTATGTTGCTTGAAAACATATACTTGCCCATGCAAATATAGCAGCTGTGTTACTAAAGAAACTACTCTCTGATTTGAAATGCCAACTTAGTGTGTTTGGGCCAACATGGTGACAATCAGGTTAGAACTTGTAAATTGTTCATTTTTTATATCCTTGATGCCTTTTATTTTGAAAATTGGTATGAGTTCAAACAAATGGGAGTGTGTGCAAATACTATAAATTAGCAATGCTGATGGTGGTGTATTAGTAATCATGCACACCACGATCACTCACTACAAAGACTCTAATAATGTGATTGGTCATGGATCTCACACAAGTTTAAGATGTTGCTATTGTCATGAATCTCATACAAGTTTATAATTTTTTTTTTATTATTACTTAAATTTATTTCCATTAATTTAATATTTTGGTTTTGAGATCCATTTATACTATGGCTTTTCATAACCTATTTTGAGTTTTTATGCACTATTATGAATTCTTGTAACATCCCTTTACGAAGTTCCCTCACTTATAACATGTCATCTTTGTAATATTGGTCACTTTTGTAACATTGGTCACTTCTATGGTTCCCATCATCAGTGATATTAAGAGAAATGTTTTGGTACCTCTCTGAAAAATGTTGCTTACTTTAAAGAAAATCAACAATTTCTTTATCATATCGAATGACAGCTGTTTAACAAAACTGTCCATTTCAAGAAATTAACAACTTTCCAACATCATCTGGCAAAATGTGAGGACTTTTAAGCAAGAATCAAAGTCAAGGACTATTCATTCCTAGTCACCCCTGAAATTCAAAGAATATTTACTCCCTGACACTTAAGATTTAAACTTTTCAAAATTGCATGAACTTTGAATCTTTAATATCAAACATCCTTACTTCCTTGTTTCACCAAGGTTTTTTTTAATAATCTATCATAAACTAAACCAACTGAACAAATTAGCTATCACTGTATACCTCCTTGTTAACCAAAGTTCTGAGAAAAGTATCACCACACTAAAGGAGCCACAGAATTAATAATATACTGAAACCATTATGAAGGCATCACTATTTGCAAGCCCATAGTTATCTACTACCATTCCTGCTAATATATAATATCTGAAATTTCCCTACTTAATGCTTGAAATATGAAGCACGTAATGAGAGAGCACATCAGAAGAATGTGTGAATGAATAACGGCAATAAGAGTTATCTCTCCTTACTCATGACAGTTCATAGTATCAGCTAGTATCTGGTTGTTCCTTCCCTCAAAGTCATACCGAGTTACAGTTCCATCAACGGATGCTGTGACCACACAACTTGAGTCCCATGGCCAAAACTTTAAAGCCTGACATGATCCTCCAGCACCACCCTGAAAAGAAGGGAGTGACAACACTTTCACTTAAAAAATATAACTGAAGGACTTGACAGGACTCTCCGCCACCACTCCGCAGGTGGCAACACTTTCCATCACAAAATAAAACAAATATAGCAATTATTTGTACATGTAAATTCTCATGAAGACATTTACATGCAACATGCCCCATTAATGTTTTGTCCTTTATCTCACAAAATCAAAACAAAAGAAGAGGATCAAGTGGGTCAGACACTGCTTGCCTTAGTTACATTTAACAGTTGACTCTTTCACTAAGTAGGCTTAAACTTGTGTAAACTTTCTCCCAAATTTATTGTAGGATGATTTACTTAGTTTACTATATTCTTATCAAAAATTATTTCTAACAATAAAGGCATAATTAATATGCTGTGTCCTTTATTCATATTAAATCTCATTTAAGAACCTGAAGATATATGTCAATATTCCAAACTGAATAAAACTGGATCAGACATATGGCTACCAGAGTGGTAAGAAGCTCAGCCAGTAAGATGCAAGATTATCTCATTAATCATAATGGATCTCATTATCAAAACCACACAAGATCGTCATCTTATAACCAAATATTTCAATTGTAAACAAAATCTGATCAGAAATATAGTTAACACAGTGGTAACAAGCTTAATCAGATTCAAGATCCCCTATCTATCTGTCTATATATATATATATATATATATATATATATATATATATATATATATATATATAGTGACCCCGCTATAGCATGCTCCGTTATAACACAAATTTGGATATAACACGGTCATGGTGTGGCTCCTGAAATTTCATATACATGTATTTTTCTCGTACGCGAAAAAAAATTCTTTCTTAAAAGTACCACAAAAAAAAACAACAAAAAAAGTTTATTATCATTTTAAGGAAGAGATCACGTATGAATAATACAAGACGATCGTGGCGTGGCTACTGAAATTTTATATGCATTTTTCTCATACATGAAAAAACAGTGTTTTCTTCTTAAAAGTATGAAAAATAGCATGTGAAATTTTTTTCAGGAATCGTGCAGGGCTTCGCCAATGTCGCAAATTGCGATTTTTTTTCCCTTATTGGCAGCAAAATATACCATCTGCAAAGTTCCCTCTAATATTTTTCCTGTGTGTGCGCAATTTTGAAACTGCGGCACGGCATATGTATTTGCTACCAAAACTTGTGCGCAGAATTTTGAAACTGCTGAGCGGCATTTTCTAATGAGCTGTGCGGCTGCACACCTTAGAGGGAACATTGACCATCTGGCGATTTTTTTTTATTGGCGACATTGTTGGCTGTTTAAACTTGTATATACAACCATTGGTTTGAAGTGGAGAAATTCAGAGGCCCAATGAAAGGAAGCCGTAAAGTTGATATAAAATGCACTGAAATTTTTTATCTGTTGTTACAGAAACAAATTCTTTGTCCATATTGACAAATCATCTTAACAGTGCATTGTTATATCATAATCTGCTTATGTTGACGTCTAGCATGAGTACTGTATGTTTTGAGATATCTGCTTTTTTTCAGATTTACATTTCTGGTAGTGGAGATCAACGGGATGAGGCATTATCTCATAATCTATCTTCGTCGGATTTTTGGCCGCTTGCTAGTAATTAATATATTTACATCGACTGACATTTGTATGTATATGAGTAAAATTCCTCTTTTTTTCACTCAGAATTAAATCCTTCAGAACATTCATGTTTTCTGTAGTAATCCCTATCATCAGACCAGAACACCTGTGTCTCTATCGCTGATCGGGAGGAACAGTAACTATAATTGACCATACAAAAGGCCTATTCCTTTTTTTTTTAAAAAAAATGTACCTAGATAAAATAGTAGCTGAAATTTAAAAGAAAACATTACCTTTGAAGCACCGATTGTTATGAAAACGTACTAAGCAAATGGGAAAAAAAAATCAGTCTCAATCATGCAATACAATTTTTTGATGTTGCCGCCACAATAAGAAACGGGCATTTCTTTGGTTCTCCAAAGCTGTCCTTTAGTGGTGACTTCAATAATGCATGCACTCTTCATGACAGAAAGCCGACTACAATCTTCAATGAAAACAAAGAACCTTTTTTCAAATGAAGTCAGTACCGAACTTAAATAAAAGCAATGGAATCGGATGGATTGTTTAATTTTCCAACGTGACTGGAACATTTTTCCTGTGCCGTGAAAGTTTCCTTTTTACAGGAAAAAAGTTTATGCTTACTAACTCTACCAACGGTGCTTAAAACGTAAACTTTTACTGACTTCAGACGTACTGAAAAGTAAATGTGCTTCATCATTCGTTACGTGATTGTGCTATTTTTTTCCACTGAATTCAGACCTATATGACCTGTGACAAAATTATCAAATATTTTAATCAGTGTGTGTGTGCATATTTTCCATGGAATTACTTGTATTGTGGATTCAATGTACGTGACATGATTCGCGGGTGAGTACATCGTGTTGATACTTTATTCATTGCTATGCATTAGACATGTATATATATAAACAGTATACACATATATGTACCAATGCATAGTTCTCTGAATAATATGCCTTCTCTGTTTTCACTACAGGTGTTTTTCTCATTTAATATGCATCAATTTAAGATGAAAACTGTGCCAATGAAGCACATATTTTTGCGCCCGCATTTATGACCTACCCCCCCACTGCATTTTTTCGGGTACATGCATCATTTTCTTCTGCTAACTGACCTGGTTACTTATAACACGGTTCAGTCTATAATGCGGTCGGGTTCTATGGCTCCCAACTACCATGTTATAGCGGGGTCACACTGTATGTATGTGTATATATATATAAAATTGAGATCTTAATGACAAATGCATGTATGTTACAAGTTTGATCAAAAATATCCAGAATAGCAAGAAGGTCAGTGAATTTGATATAAGATCAACTTGTTCCTATGGCATGGATCCTGATTTTTAAGAAACTTGTTCAGGATTTTGATGATTTTAGTCTATATTCCAAGTCTGATTCACATTGGATCAGAAATACATACTTGAGAGTGATAACAAGCAAATTTTGAGAGAAGGACAATGCACAACAGGTAATGCATGACACATAAAGGACCCAGGGTCATAACACGAGCAACCTTGGCCTTCTAGATAAAGAAATGAAATCATCAATTTTTAGTGCTGTTTTGTAAACATCTAAAGCAGCATAAATAGCCTAATATATGGTGAAATACGAAAAGGTATTCTGCAATAAATGCTGAGTCAGGTAAGACTTAAAAGTTTTCTGTTATGGCTGCAGTCAAGGATGTACCCTCTCACGTCTGAAGACACCCACTATCAAAATAATGACTAACATTACAGTAAACGCATCAATACTGTGGATGTGGACATATGGGGCAAGGAATTGTGTCCACTATGAACAGTAGCGGCAGAGAGGGTGGACCCTACAACTTTTTTCCTGACCTTATTTTACAAAAATAAAGGTTCCTACGAAGGCAGCAGAAATTTGCCTGAAAGGGGTACGCTCAAAAAGCCGAGATACAAGGTCAATAACGTCAAATTGAAACCTCTAACCAACCAATTAATTCGGACCATTTTTTAAAAGCGGGTTTTTTATTTTTTGTGTGCAGAGAGGGTGGATCCTACAACTTTTTCCTGACCTTATTTTACAAAAATAAAGGTTCCTACAGGGGCTGAAAAATAAGGTCAATAACGCTAAACCGAACCTCCTAACTTTTATTATTACCATATAGTTTGAAAAACGGATAATAAATCGTTTGGGTTAGCTCATTTTTGTTATTTTGTTTTTGACTTTTTTGTTTTTAATGTTATAATGCGTTTAGTTTACTTACCGGGTCACTCAATTTTTGCCATCCACGCTCTGCTGCTATAAATTAAACAACCATTATAAATATTATTAACAAATGAGTATCGGAGAACCACATTCAGCTAGATTAGCTCGAGAGCGACTACAGGCAATTAGAAAATATTTACCCGTCCGTGATTTAGTCAAGCAACAACTACAATCACGTCAGGAATCTCAGGTTGAATTTGAAGAGGATACAAAACAGTTATTTAAACCTATTACCGAGACCACTAAAGGTCTTCTTCCTGCGTTAGAAAAAACCGCTGAAGTGACTGGAAAAATAGCAGAGCGAACAAAACAGAAAAAAAGAATTTTACGTGGACTTCCAGCTGAAATAGCTGCTGCTCAACCAATACAACAAATACCTGAAGGCGCTGAAGCACTAGAACCTGAAGGCGCTGAAGCACCAGTTTATAAACCAAAATTAGTTGCTGAACTGAATAAATTTAATGAAGAAACTATTAAGGCAATTAATAACATTAAAAACGTAAAACAATTGGCTAAATTTGCTGAGGATAGTTTCATTAACAGAGATAAATTAATGAAACCTGAACACGCTAAAGATATTAAAAACCGTAATGACTGGCGAAAATCATTATATCGCATAATTATGAATATTGAACGAGTTAGCAAGGATGATCCAATGTATCAGGAATATGTTGAGGAAATTAATAATTTAGTTCTATTAAGAAAAGGGGAGAAGAAACAAGAAAAAGAACGAGAAAAAAAACCATTTGAGCAATCACTTCGTGATTATCCAGTATCACCGAAACCAAAAACATCACCAAAACCAAAAAAAGAAACTGAGAAAGAAGAATAATATTTTTCACCAGAAGAATATCAAGATCCTGGCGCAACTGAAGTGGTTTAGGAAGTGGCCTTATTACTTGCCCCAATAACGTCCTTGCTGATGTTGATCGACTAGAAATCCTCATTGGAGGAAAACGAGCTGGTAATAATTCCCCAGAAATCATTAATGAAGCAGCTGATATTTGTAAGCGATTATTTACAGGTGGAATTATGGATATTAATGTATATCGATCCCTCATTAATGAAATCGCCGATGACTACTATAGTGACTGAGTATGTAATTAAATAACAGCTACTATAATAAAATGATCGTACATAGTACTCAACGTGGACCAACCATGGTCAGGGTAATAAACTCACGATTACCAGTATACAAAACAACCTACGGAGATGGACTAGGCGATATTATTCAGGGTCTGTTTAGAAGGATAGCCCCAAAAGCAATACCGATTGCAAAGCAACTGGGATGAAAGCTATTGATGTTGTTCGTGAAAAAGGTATTGGTGCTGTTGGTAATCTCGCTAGTAAAGCGTTTTCAGCGATCAAGGATAGACTAACACGATTAATACGCAGACCTGCGGTCCGACCTCAACCTGTAAAATTACCTAGCACTGAAGTAATGCCTGCAAATATTAGTAAAATAATAAATCAAGCTGCTAATCAAAAACTAGCAGAGTTGGCTGATGTACCATTATCAGAAAAAGAAAAAAATATAACCGCTAGTCTGATAGCAGGAAGTGGTCTCACTTCCCGAAGTGGTCTTCGTTTTAGACGATAATAATTATAATAAAGATGTTCAAACGTATATCTGATCCAGCGTTTGACATGGATGCACCAGTACTCAAGGATGAGTCTGTGCGTGATTATCAATATTATTCTTATGACGCTCGAATTCCAGATCAGCGTGGAAGGATTGAACTTCAGGTTCAAGATACAAGTAGGTATTTCTTACCCGCTGAGGCATTTATTGAAGTAGAAGGTGAAATTTTAAATAACGCTGCTCCTGCAGCACCAGTAGCATATGGAGCTGAAATTAGGGTTGGTTTTGTTAATAATGGCATCATGGCGTTGTTTGATAGTGCTACGTACATGATTGACGGAAAAAATATTGAATTAATTTAGAAAGACGTTGACGCTGCTACAACAATACTTGGTCTTGCGAGATACAGCGACGATTATTCAAGATCTGCTGGTCCATCAATGATGTTTGCAAAGGATACAACCAATTTTCCTGATCACAGAAACGTAACCATAGGTAATGTAAGAGCTGCAGGAGGAGCTGCTGATGGTCCTGCAGTATTATCAATGAATGAAAATTTCAACATAGGATTTTTAGCACATAAATCAATGTTGAAAGGTGACAGAAGAGCGTTTTCTTGTTCAATTCCACTTTCACATATATTTGGATTCTGTAGAAACGTCAGAAAAGTTACTTTTGGAGCCAAACATACGGTTGTACTAGTACGAAAAGCCACGGACGATGATGCATTATGGAAACCCGCTGGTGATCCTGGTAAAATAGTATTAACCAAGCTTTCATTATGGATGCCGGTGATGACTCCAACAATATCTGAAGAAGATCGGTTAATATCTTTTATGAGTCAAGGTGGTAAATCAATGTTGTCATATTTGACAATGACCACAGATGCTATCCAGGGTAATATTAATGGTTTATTTACATGGCAAATAGCTTCTCAGCAGGGTGTTTCTGCACCACGGCATATATTTATTGCTTTTCAAAGTGCTGCACGATTAAATAATCAAGAACATAGTGCAATGATATTCGACAATCTTGGTGTTTCTGAAGTATCTCTGAGGATAAATGGACATCAAGAACCATCCGAGGATATTTTATTGAACTTGGATCAAAATCATGTAGCACGTGTATATCATCGTCTGATGACGTTCATGGGGCGTGATCAAAATATTGATACTGGTTTACAAATATCACAGTTAGATTTTACAAACTTATATCCGATTTATTACTTTTCACTAGAACATTTAGATTTAACCAGACAATCAGTCGTTGACATAATCTTTCGAGCTCATGTTAACAGAAATATTGTAGATATTCCTAATTACAGAGCAATAGCCGTTATACTCAGCGATAAATCAATGTTACTTGAAGGTGTTGGTGGACGAATGAGAGTCATTGATGCCCCAGTAGAAAATATGTAACACGTAATTAGATCACCTTGATTTAAAATCAGGATAATAATTATAATGTCATATCATCACGCTAGTGTTACCCTGACTCCTGGTCAGATTAAAAGGCTACAATCAGCATCAAAAAATAACTGTGGAATAAAAATATCGCTAAAGCGAGAACAGATGAGCGGTTCAAATAAATTATCGTTGACCAAGCGTCAATTCAGAAACTTCAATGATGCTAAAAAATCAAATAAAGGTATAAAACTTAATCTTTCTGCGGGAGCTACCAAAGATATTGCTAAGACAGGTGGTATATTTCCACTTCTCGCAGCTATACCAGCATTAATAGTCGCTGCAGCCCCAGCTGTTGCAAAAGCAGCTGCATTAGGTGCTGTTGGAACCACTGCTGGAATGGCATTAAAGAAAGGAACCGGACAGGGAATCAAAAATAAGGGAAGAGGTCTAAGATTGCCAGGGACCCCATATTCTTATGGAAAGGGTCTAAGACTTCCCGGGACCCCATATTCATGGTACGGAAAGGGTCTAAGACTTCCCGGGACAGTTTACTGATATCGCCTATGTCCAATTTTGATTTACTTAATGCTGCTAAAAAACTAAAAATAAAAAACTTCAGAGGTGTTTTTATGCGCGATCAATTACCAAAACAACCGAATAATATTGAAACTGGTATTATTAATCTCGATAAAAACTCTGGACCAGGCACGCATTGGGTTGGATATGTAATTGATCCACGTGGAATTATTTATTTCGATTCATATGGATTAGTGCCACCTAAGGAATTTCTTCATTATGTCAGTAATAATATTGCTCCAATTTGGTATTCAACGTTACCAACACAAACACTAGCTGATCCACCAGTATGTGGTCGTGAATTACTTAATGTACTTGATGCTATATCAAAATCAACAAAACCACCTCATAAAGTCGTGCATGAATATACCACATTGTCACATTTAAACGGATACTAATAAATATAATGGTAGATATTTACGGAAGATCTCGCAAAGCTCAGAAGCAAGCTGATTTATCTAAATACGCAACTCTTGATCAACTCAGAAATGAGATTGATGATTTATTAAATATTACAAGTGTGGATCAAAATGAAGTCGTTGTTTTTCAAGATAAACAAGGACGATTAAAAACGAGTAACATACAACTGCCAGATGTAATCGTACGAATTCCTACCGCAGTTGTTAATAATATCGTTATTTTCTCCAATCAGGGTAAAATACAAGATTCTGGTAAGTCAGTTAACAATTTTATCAAGCGAGCTGGTGATTCATTCATGGGTAGCATTATCATGAATCAAAATAAAATTATAGATCTTGGAAATCCAACCGCAGATACAGACACCGCAACAAAAAAATATGTTGATGATCAAGAATCTAAGTACGTATTAGTCAACGGTGGTATAATGCGTGCATTTCTCAACATGAATAATAATGGTATTAATAATCTTAGAACACCAGAATCTGATTTTGACGCTGCAA
This sequence comes from Megalonaias nervosa, assembly GCA_016617855.1. Lineage (NCBI taxonomy): Eukaryota > Metazoa > Mollusca > Bivalvia > Unionida > Unionidae > Megalonaias > Megalonaias nervosa. Next base: position 18,567 of record JAECUM010019459.1, on the reverse strand, counting down.
CGAAGAAATATGTAGACGATAGCAACATTCCTACGACAACTTCGCTAAAAACAATCAATGACGAAATGACCACACTCAATGGTACTTTTACTAATCACGTACAAACTTTTTTAAATTTTCGTAGAAACATAAACAAACCCATTAAAGATTTTTTTGGTGATCTACCAACCGTTGACATAAAACTAGCCGACGTTAACATGAAACTTAATGATATTGTTAGTGAAATACCTAATATTATTCAAAAAACTAATCTGATTAAAATTCCTCACAATCAGATCGTTAATGTTGTGTACACATTAGCATCAGGATTAACAACATGGTCACAGCAAAATAACACTATTAAATATACCGCAAAAGTTACTGATGTGTATAGACTGTCTATCTTTAGCACTGCAAAGTTTAAAATTTATACTACAACATTTCCGTGGCATCATTCAACTGATGCTTTCTCTGGAGTTGTATCTATAGTGTTAAATAAAGATGCTGAAGAAATATTTTTACTGGAAGCAGATGATCAAACAATAACCGCAACGTCTTACTGGTGGTGTTTGGAATTTGTAGCTGAAACACCACAATTAGTCACTTAATATAACAATAATGGATCAACCTCAGTCTCGCATCGACGTTCAACGTTACAGATACAATCAAGTATATGAACGTCTGTCTAAACTAAAGGATTTTATTGATTATTATAACATAAAAATAAAAAAATACAAAAGGCGTATAGTTGTCATCGATGTAGTTGTTTACTCAGTTTCTGCTGTTATTGCTGAACAGGATTATTATTATCAACATTGACGATGACAGCACCTGCTGTTATAACCATCACTGTTTCAGCATCAACGACTATTGCTGGTGTTCTCGGTATTATAGCTAAAAAGATAGACACCTGTACAAATGCTAAATTGCACGATTATATGATTAAATTACATACAGTAACAGGCATGTTCTAAACTATCCTTGTATATTTCTTCATGCGTTAGTGATGGTGAAATATCCGATACTGAATTTGCGATGATGATGAAAACCTATGATGATGCGATTAAGGTGATCGCTAATGATTTTGACGAATTAAATAATAACGATAATAATAATGACAGACAGGGAATTACTTCAGCAGATCGTCACTAATACGACTCAGTCAAAAACTACAATGGTTTCATTAAGTTCGACCAATCCTGAATTTAGCGTTAACTTTCCAACCGCAATTCCTGCAAAAGAAATAGCATTAGCACAGTTACGGGTTTATCATAGCTGGCCTAATATTAGATCAAAACCATTTGGTGGACTACAGCCAAATAATTCATTAGTATTCGCAAATAAGAATAAACCTGATGGAACTCCTGATTGGCAAGTAGTTAGTATTTCAACGGGAAGTTATGAAATGGAACAGATCAACAATGAATTTCAACGCAGAATTAAATCCATTACAGAAAAAAGAATCCAAAATAGCGATTACTGTTTACGAACCAACATTATCAGCGGTGATTGAAACAAATTCCCCTGATTATCTCGTAGACATTTATCAAAGTTCAATTAGATCAGTATTAGGATGGCCTGATATTCCACCGGCTTATCAAGGACCACTAGAACCACAACGATCTGATTTCGTCACGGATAAAAGAATATTTATACAACTTCCAGAATATCGAAAAGTAAAAGATGCTTATCCATGGCAAAAATATTTAGGCGATAAAAGAGCTATACATTATATAGATAGAGTAGAAAGATATTTTATAAAATCAATTGATGGCAAAAAGGATACAATAGAAGTACTTGATATTGATTTAATAAATTCATATGCTAATACAATTAAATCTGAACATGAACGTGTATTTAATAATCTACGAAATTTATTTTCAAGCATTAATGTTTATTACAGCGATGATTTAAAAAATCAAATAATTGCCTCAATACAACATTTGAATCAAGTTGCTTCAGCTCTAGAGTTTATGAATAATGTTCTTGTTAACAGAGAAAAACATTTATATAACCCAGAAACAAATAGATATGTTGTAGGTTATATAGTTAATGAAGACGATCCAGTTCAGCGTGTTCCACTCAATCGTTTATTTACAACAGTATTTCTTAAACATTTCGGAATTACGCAAGAACAACTACCAACATTTATAATTCCCGGATTTAACTCTGAAGAGCTAAAGAAATCAGTTAATGATTTTATTGATGAACAGTTTAAAAGAATATGTGATTCATGGAGAAAAATAGCCCCACCACCGGTTATTCTTAAACATAACAACGATCCATACGGTGGAGGTCGTCATATATCGCCAGGCATTGTTAATATAACATCAACGATCGCAATCAATCTAGTATGTGATGTAATTGATGGCAGCTATCAAGTAGACCTTGAGAAATCTAGCCACCACAGTGGCACTGCGGAGCAAGGTTATATATTATATACATTCAGTCCTCAAGCTCCGCCTGGGTGGTTAATTGTATCTGAACCAATTAACCCCGTTTATCTACGTGTACATAATCCGTTATTGTCGAGAATAAATTTCAAACTTACTGACCAGTCTGGAAACATTTTGGATCTACGAGGAGAGAATCTTAATATTAATTTGTATATACACTCGTAGAGTTGTCGTATTTATGTACATGTGATAGCGCACCAACATTGTTCGTTTAGCGAATAAATTCTTTTGCAATCAGCGCATTATTCAGAAAATATTATAGATCTGAGAAAATTTGCTTGTTTTATGTTATTTTTGCTTGTTTTATGTTATTTTTGCTTGTTTTTTAGTCAGATTTCTTGCTCCGTGAGGGTCTAAATCATCACAACATTTGTAACACCTGGCAGGTCTCTATATACATTTCTCTCAAAACGCAGATAAAAATTATTTTTTTCACTGTAATTGATTATATAATGAAGCGCGATAACTCTGCTCTGTCTCTCTGTAGAGCAAATTAAACGATTATCTCCCTTGTAATACATGTTATCTATAATCGAGGTATTTCAGTCTCCACGGACACGATATATATTGTTTTAAGACAATTATTTAGTGATCTATCTTCTCTTTGTAAGCATCACTGTTAGTGAAGTAGCAATTTGTAACAGAGAGGGATATTGATGCATATTTTGACTCTGATAACCTTAAACTCACGTCAGTTTTAGATACCAAGTACGTAGAGTTATTTTTAGCTCTAACGTACTTTGACCTTAACAAACGATAATTCATAGCGATTATTTTATTAATTTTGAAAAACTGAAGTAAATTCACGCTACATTAGTAATACAAGTCCTGTGAGACAGCGCAAATATTTTATATACTTAAATTTAACTGTGTTATTGATAAGAGAGCGATGGCTGAAGTGGTAAGACGGTTGGACGAAGATCGAAGCTCTACACTCTCGCATGTTCGAGTCTCAAAAAATGCCAAAGATATATTATCTTGCATTTGGCGAATGATGCTATTTAAGGGGGGGGGCGGGGGGGCGCAAGCAACCCTTGAGATTTCATGTACCCCTCACCATGTTGAACAACGTGGTGAGTGCAGTTTTGCATTTACCCGGGGTTTGATTTTGGGGGGGTTTACATGAAATCATAATGTCTATGCGCTTGCGCCTCCCAAAATAAACAGTAGGGTGATGTGAGCTCGTGACCTTGTGACCTCACTGAAGGGTACCTACATAGGGGCATTCAGAAAGAATGTCCGCTGAACCAAAAAGTCTCAATAAGATGCCTGTGGACCATAAGACAAGTCTTAACCATGAAGAGTGCCCATACAAAAAAAAAAAAAAAATCAGGCAATAGATGCCATATAAAAAAGGGACTCTTAGGATCTTATTGGTAAAGGCTTTACCAGCAGAAGGGACCCCAGTGGAATGGTAGACCGAATGTCATCGCTGCTGTTTATTTTTGATAAAATAAAGACCAAAGTTAAAACTTATTTTAAATATATAAATATATATATAATGAACCATGAAAACATCAATGATATTATCTGTGCTATTAAAAAATTAAAATCTAACGGAATAAAAATATCTGATAATCTCGACCCTCAGAAAATTATGTGCGATTTTGAATCACTGCAACAGAGAAAATTTGATAATAAATATACACTACCTTCAAACTACAGATTTATAAAATTAATCTATCAATCTATGCCTGAATCACTAGCTATGGTAAACGACGATCAGGTAAAGCTATTTGCACCTCTTGCACAGTCAATCGAAAAGGTTAAATCCGAACTGTCTCACGAGTACGAAAGAAAAAAGATCGTGGACAATCGTATAATGCAATTAAGAAAGATTATGCTATCTGATTCTGTCAATAGTGACGCTGAGAGCAGCAACGGTGAAGGTGGACCTTTGACTGTAATTATGGCTAAACAAAAACCTTGGCAAAATTGACAGAGTCAAACTATATACAGTAATTCTGTTTTTGTTTTGAAGAGTTATTTGACGTATTCAAATATTACCTGCTGGTTGTATTTTATTGAATATGCAGATTTGTATGTTTTATTTGCGACAAGTTGTACCGATCATGGATGTATGCCAAAATATCTACCTGCTGCGTTTATTGAGGAGAAGGTCATTTCTTGGTCTGTTTCGGTATTTATGGATTTAATAGCTCTCTTTCCGAATACTTTACACCTTCCTGTATTTCCACGTATAGAATTTTGACTTTGTGTAACGACTTGCAAGTTAGATAGCTGATTATTCTGGGGATTCCCATCAAAGTGATCAACTAAATATCCATCTTTAATCAATCCAAAAAAACACTCGAACACAAATCTATGTGATAGATATTGTTTATCTACACTGGTATTGAATTTAAAATAACCAAATTTATTAACACTACCGACTGGTTTTTTTAATCAACAGTTCCTGATCACGCCATCACGAGACGCTTCATAATTTTTGACGATCGGATGCGCTACAAATTCGTTTTGCTCCATTTATATACTAATACTATTTGTCTAAATCATTATTCTGAAATCTGGCCAGATAATCCTCTGCGGTTTTTATAGGGGATTTACCATTTTTTGTCATAATAACGTTTCAACTCTCTATATTTTTCACTGCCGCATTTCACACATAACCGAGTTTTTCCTCTGACTCCAGCACCACACTGAATACACGGTTTTGGTCCTAAACTTCCATGTCTAACACATTGCATATGGTAGCTACAGAATTCATTCACGCATGCTCTGTTACAAGGAGAAGTATGTCCAATTTTAAGCCAGTGGCAGTAATTTGTTTCAATCATTATATATATACTAAAAATTCAATTTAAATATTTGTTTTAATTATATGGAAGAATTATCCGTTATTGAACCTTCCCCTGCTAGATTTGACCTTGACAGACTATCAGAATATAAATTTAGTGTTTCGATACAGGATCTAGCTTTAACGAATGAAGATATAACTAAACGTATCCGTGATGCCAAGAAGGAATTTCATGACGATGGTGCTGCTCATGCATGGTCAACGTTCAGAGTTGGAAATGTTTTCAATGTGATGAATGACAAACGAGGAAAAGTAATTATTAACCACCTTGATAATCAAAAATATTTTATTTTAATAAAATTTATTGTAAATACAGATGATGATATCTGGATTATTCGTGATAAGCGTGATCCAGTACGTGTGCAGTCGGGAAGCAATATTGTTCTCTTAAATAATAAATCCAAGCCCGGAATACTTACTGGTATAGACAGACCGTATTATGAGCGAGGGTATCCTGTGACCGCAGTTGTATATGCAATATATCCGCTGAATGATAAACCTAATGTTAAGGATCTCAAACCGATGAAACTGTCGAGAATAAACTGTGTAGCTGAACGAGTTACAGAACATTTTACAAATGCGATACGTGGTAATGGCCTGACAGATTTAAGACGTAAAAAAATAAACACATGGGCAGAAACAGTTAAAGATACCGGAGTGTCTATCAGCGACGTTGCTGAGCTAGAAAATAAATTAAGATTTCCAATAACAGTGAAGACGTTAACCGGAGAGATTTTATATAAACCAAAATACATAAAAAATGGAGCTTTGATAGATATTATTGATCATAATTCGCATGCGTGGACCTCAGCAGTAACAATATTTCCACAAGATAGAACGGTTAAATTTTATGATGGTCATATACTTGATTTTATCAATAATATCAGTAAAAGTGACCCTGTATCTGTGTGGTTATTTCAAAGTTCAGAATACGAACATTACGATCAGTTTGTACGGCCTAATGGTGATATTTACCGTACAGAATCTCTTAATGCAGAAATGGAACATCTTGCGTTGAAATATACTTCAGACGATGTCAAAGTTAGACAATTATTAAATAATTGTTTTACCGTTTCATCAGTAGCTGCTCATTTCGCTCAGGAGAAAAATTCATGGAAACCGACAAGATCGGAATTTATTGAAGATGTCCAGAAAAGTTGTATAGAATATGGACACGGTGGATTATGGAATACCAAATACAACTATAGTGACGTTATCTCTGTTGATATGGCAGCGTGTTATCCGGGAAGTTTTCTTGGATATGGGGAATGTTCTAGATACTTTAAGAGATTCGGACATCCATCACACGAGATGACCAAGGTTTCGATAAACGGACCCCTACCAGATTTTGATTTAACAGGATTTGCGTGTGTAGAATCATTCGAGTTTGCACAAAATCTTCATCCTCTCAACTATATTTGGTTTGGAAGACATTTTTCAGAGAAATACTGGGTACCGATAGTGCTGTTGAGGTATATGCTTGATGCTGGAATTTTAATATCGTTAAGAGTAACTGAAGCGATTATATCGTATCGTCCACAGAAGCAAGTTTGGTTACCAGAACCTGTTGATGATGCCAGGAAAGAATTCCTTGATCTTGACGAAGATAACCGTAAATGCAAGGACGATGAAAAACTTGCAAAAGATCTTGGTAGAAAGATAATCGGTAAGTTTACTCAAGGTAGTTCATACGATTATAAACGACACTGTACAAGATTGATTATGGACAATGCTGAACTAGATTTTATAATCGCTGATACAACGGAAAAAAATACGTTTGTAAGCCGATGTAATGCTTATTTATCAGATGAAACCAAACTAGGTACGATTGTGAGCTATACTGATGGCGACTCACCGCAATTTACTCATTTAAGATCTTCGATGTTGGCTTATGTTTCAATAAATCTATTGTTGATGATAAACAGATTTCCTAATGATGCTGTTAGAGTTGCTACGGATTCATTTTATATACATCAAAAATATAAGGATTTATTAAAACCGCTACTCGGTAATGGTGAATGGGGAACATGGAGGATAAAGCAAGAAAATATACTTAGTTATTCTGAATCTGCAGACATTGAAATTAAGGAAATATATTACAAAAATAATAATCAAGCATCAAAATCATCTGCACCATCTGTATACGATCCTGTAGCTAGACATAAGACTGTTTATCTTAACGGATGCGGTGGTTCAGGCAAAACAACTTGTGCGATTAACTTATTTATGAATAATAGTTCAGATATAATCGTTTTAACACCTACACATAAATTAGCCAGGGAAGCAGCAGAGAGGGTGGACGACAAAAATTGAGTGACCCGGTAAGTAAACTAAACGCATTATAACATTAAAAAACAAAAAAGTCAAAAATAAAATAACAAAAATGAGCTAACCAAAACGATTTATTATCCGTTTTTCAAACTATATGGTAACCTTATTTTTCAGCCCCTGTAGGAACCTTTATTTTTGTAAAATAAGGTCAGGAAAAAGTTGTAGGATCCACCCTCTCTGCTGCTACAGTGGATGTCCACTACATTTGGTGGATGTCCACAATGTCTGATAGGTATCCACTCTAATGGAACTATCACAGATTTACTGCAGCAATAGTGGGTTTTTTTTGGCACTCCTCAATGATTTTATTACACTGATCCCATGAGTCTACACACTAAACTAATAGATGGGAGACTCCTGGATACTGTAAATCCAAGCATGGCTGGTCTCAATTTCATACCTGTAACAGTACAAATTCAGTAGTAACACTGCGTGTAGTATTTATCAATTATCAAGTTAGTCATATGTACAAACTAAGACAGTAACAAAAAAAACCATTTTAAATTTCTTGAAAATTCCCAAACCACTGGCCCAGGATGAAGCATAGATCAGAAAAATTACCCAACTACAACATACATCACTATTTATTGACTACATGTACCTATAATCATAAATAGAAATTAACATACTGCTCTGCATCAAGTGGTACTATCAATGTTCTTTCTTAATAAATGACATTTCATAAAAGTACTCTTTGTACTGGTTACTAATTTGTCATAGTGTCCCTTCAATTTTCACGCTATTTACCTCTTTCAACAAATTACTGCAAGGGTCCATCGAAGGGACTGACACTCTTGATGCAATATCAGTACCGTTTTCATTTAAGACAAACCAAATTAAAGGACTTAGGTGACAACCCTGTCATGATATGACCATCCATTCAGAAGAATTTGTGACAAGATTTGTAATACATTCATAGTTACATCTGATGTCTGGTCAGCAGCACTTCAATTCAGGGCCATCAAGCTATCTGAATTAGCCTTCTGGTGAAAACACCATTTTGGTAAGACTTTCCATTTTGGAGTATCAATAAGATTTTCAAGATGGCTGCCACATTGGCCATGCTGTATACCACATGGGCATGATTTTTATTCAGTACTATGTAGACACCATATGAATTTTTTTTAATGAGAATGTCATGTTGATATGATGATCCATCTTGGACCAGAAGCAATAAGGCTTTACAGATGGCAGCTGTGGTGGACACGTTGAATGCCTGATCAGTACCATTAGAACATTTGCTGTGAAAACCCTATCCTGATCTCGCTTTCTGTACAGGAAGAGTAGAAACAAATTTCTTTCTAAAGACGGCTGCTGTGGTAGCCATTTTAAATTTCAGATCAACACCATTTTGTTTGTACAGAACATATTAATAACCACATTAATATTGTTTGCTGAGGGACTGGTTTGGTTTGGATTTTGCCACTTTCTATTTATGAGGACTGTAATGTCATATTCTTATCTTATAAGCCATGCTGAAGTTGAAGGCTTTCACTTGAACCAAGTCACTAAAATTAAATATTTTATGTGGTGCAAGTAAACAGCTTAACTCTGAACCAAAGTTATTAATTGTATGTGGATTAAGTTAGTTCCTGATAGTGACGATGGAACGGGATTACATAGTCAAAGTTTCCTCTGAACCATTTGACCGCATTTTAAATATTTTGATATTTATATTAGGGTTTGAGGTCACAGCCAATTGGCTATATAAAAGTTGGAATTAGCAGCAGCCTGGATTATGCCAAGTTCATGAAACAGAGAGCATGTGACTACCACAATGATGTGTTCTCAGCTTGAAGAATCTGGTTTTCTCGAGGTTGCAGTAAAAGTGACGGTTTTGATCTTTGTTCTCAGAATAGATACTTTGAGAATTAAGTATACGCTTTAGTTCTTTTATACAAACATTATGTGACTTTTATTTAATATTTTCACATTTTTGTAAATTAGCATTGCAAAAGGGTTTGTAGATATCACATGACTGTTGGACCTCTAATGTCATGGACATGTAGGTTGCAAGATTTATTTAGTTATGTGCCAAACCATGCAACTGGTAAGTACCAGGTCAAATTTAATCAAAGGCTGTAGCTTCACCTCGTCTGTCAACAGATTAAGGGCATGATGAATATTATAATTGCAATTTCCTATTGATTTCATTCAGGTAAGGCTCAACATAAGGTCATTTAAATTTTCTTGGTCCACTAGTAAGTCAATACCCTATGCTGCCACCGCACGGTGGAGGCAAATTTAAGCTTTTCAATAAGTAATTTTCTCTGACCCCGTACATAATATCAAAATATCGAAAATGGGGTGGTAAGGGTCAGAGAAAACTTGGACTAGGGATTACAGAACAGAACAGATAGTTTATTCAGTACAGTTGTCCTCTGGCCCATAATACTTAACATAATAAAACAGTACTGTAGTTGATCTGCAATGTCTGTTATTAGTGCAACTCCTGTAAAGTTCAGAAATGCTTTCATTAAATTTTCTTGCTCTAAAGTATTTTTTATAACATAATTTCCCCTACTTTATGCAAATGATAAACAATGCCTTGAAAATATTGGCCGATTAGAAGTTGTGCTGGTAAAATTTGAGCTTGTACTGACTTTTTTCCTCCTTGTCAGTACAAAGTACTGGTAGTTTTTGCAACCCTAGTGGAATATCTGTAAAAGATACATTTTCTGACAATGTTTGTGAACACTGTAGCAAATCAATGCACATTTTACAAACAATATTTAAGATGACCATAGCAATCAATGCAATTAATGATAGATTTTACAGACAACATTTTAATGACCACTGCAATCAAAGCAATTAACGATAGATTTTTTATGGACAAGATTTATGATGACTGAGGCAATCAATGCAAAAAATGATAGACTTTACAGCCTCAGCAAACACTTCACAATTAAAGCAAATAAAGCAATCAAAGATGTTTTACAGCCATGCAATATCAAAGCATCAGCTTATGGTCAATCATGTTCAAGTTAAATAAGAAAAAGAAAACCACGAACAAGTAGATATTCCACTTCAAATCTTACGAAACTAAACCAAAACCACCACAAAAAAAACTAAGGATGATATATTCTACAGTAAAATACAATCTCCCACATGATTTGTACACTTAAGCACCCTGGCAGCATCTCAGTGGTTTACTATTATATATGTACTCCTAACCAAATCAGGTCTTAACATCAGAGAGGACAAGATTTTTGTCCAGTTGCTCTATTTCATTAAAGTCAGAGTGCTATCAATTTGTTCATTGGAGTGAAACTAAATAAAAAGTTTAGTCACATTTCACCTACATATGCACAAGACAATGTATTTGTAAACTCAATGAAGTATAAATAAGTGAGCAATGACCTCTGACTTGACTCCAATATCAATTAGGTCTCGTTTTCAAAACTCCTTCACAAAAGTGCAGGCATGCTTGTGGTAAGATCAGCACCATTTTCATTCACACCAATTAAAAACTAACCTTAATTACAAAGTGAATATAGAGAAAAAAAGAATGTAGCATACAAACGAAAGTGAAGGAACGATTTGAGTTTTGTGAGTACAGATGGGAAACTGGTGGAGCACCAATGAAGGAAAAGTGTGGATTGTACTTAAATTCTTTTCTTTTGGCAAAATGAAAATTTTATCATTTTTAAAAAATTCCATCAATCATACAAACCCCCTGAATAAACTTGTCATGATTTGTGTGATTGATATCCCACAAGATGATATCTCCTCCCTTGGACCCAACTGCCAGAATATTGGGGTTGACTGGATGCCACTCCATTGCTGTGACTCGCCTGTCAAATGGGCAGATAGTCTTACACAATGTCAAATCTGACACCAAACTCACCACAGGGCTTCGAATGCTCTGTAAAGAAAAACAACACACAACACTCTAGAGGCCTAACATTAATTACAAAGTGAATATAAATTAATTTGGATCCAACTTTTCCACAACGTGATTTATATTACATCTCTCTGGTCTTAAAATAAGTAAAAGAAAAGAGTGAGAAGCAACAAGCTTTGTAAAATTCAACAAATAATTTATTTTCCTAGAATATAAAGTGAAAATGTAAACAGAACTTATGGCATTGCAAATTAAATCCCAAATAATCATAGAATTTCTAACACAAGTCCTAATGAATAAACTTTAGTGGTATTCCAAATAATTTCCAAGCTGAAGGTGTTGATGTGCCTGTAGTCTCTAATATACTAATGTACCAATGGCCTGAATTGTAATGATGTGCCAACAGTCTTTTGTTGAATCACAGTAATATAATCCAAGGTTTCCTCATCTGAATTCACTATAATCCCCAGTTAATGTCTCTTTCCAAGAACATTATAAATCACTTTGTATTTTCCAAGAAGAATTAATTTGAATTAAATAATTTCAGCCCAGACCAAACTCTGAACACAACAAATGATTCTAAAAGATTTTATAGCACAAATAAATAATTTTTCCAGGTAGTTTTAAAAGCCATTATGTCACATGTAGATAAATTATAATAAAGAGTGCGTTATTTGACATCCTTTTGTATCTCATTCACTTCTGCTGAAATGTGGTGTCACATTTTGGTATCACATGAAGCATAGTTACAACACAGGTAACCATTATAGAGCACTGACTGATTATGTTCAGGTTTTAAGTATGTGTTTGTTTGGGGTTATCTCATATAGTTCCAATTTTTAATAGCGCTTATCAGTTCTTTTCTTATTTTACAGGTATTTACCTCAGTCTGTGAGCCCAAGGCATTATGATGCATAAAGGGATTTCCTGAAAAATTGGCCAGTTTTAATATATCTTGCTTTGAATTTAGAAATTAATTCCAGAACGGATGATGTATGGCAGTCAAAACTGTCATCTGCATCCAATATTTGCAATGTACAATTTAAATATTTCTAAAAATAATGAACGAATAAAAATTTAACTCCAAAAATTTACGGAATTAGTGAGATTATCAAATAGTGAATGATCACATCTGTTGCTTGCAAACAGGGATTTGCCCATGCAGATATGGAGACCGTATTACTAAAGAAACTTCCATTTGATTCAAAATGCAACAGACTGACAGTGTTAGAAGGGGGCTACTAAGTGAAAGCATATGTACGCTCTGTGGAGGGGGTGGAAATAACTACACCCTGCAATGGGGGGGGGAGAGGGAATGACTATTTGCATATGTACTAAATGGACAGCCCCTTATCCTCACATGGGAAAATAACTCTTATTAGGCCAGCAATGATGATGAAACAAAATAGTTTTAGTCTTTTGGTTTGTTTTGTTTCTTCTTTTAACTGAAAGGTTGGAATAACTGCATGAAATTTAACTTATTTTTACACAATTATTATGTGATTTATTTTATTATTGCTGTTATATCTCTGGCACACACACACACACACACACACACACACACACAGATTATGTTATGTGTATATATATATATATATATATATATATATATTACTTGAGCTTAAGTTAAAAGTCCTTTCCCCCCACCCAATCAATGCCAACATGGGCAAGGCATTTTATTCCAATGTACTGGTGCTAAATCAGTAAATAACCAAATAGTTTCAGCACTCAGCAGTGGTCATTACAGCGTGCTTCCCTTTGAAAGACCTTAAAAGTTTCAAAATATAGCTGCTCCTTTTGTCATAGCCTAGCTGACATTTTATTGCTTTTTTCTGACAGAAATCCAAGAAAGTGTCAGTACTGTTATATCAAGAATCATTGTAATGGACCAATTAGTGACTTTAGTACAAAACAACTTCTTTTCATGTTGACATATAAGATACAGAAGCTGAACTTGAGGTTACCGAAGAAGAAACTGCTATCAATGATGCAAGCACTGCTCTTAAGAAAAAGGCCACCAAATTGAGTTCAATACTTGATGCAGAATGGAGTAATCCAGAAAGTAGCCAACAGGTACAAAGTCAAACAGTGATTGTTTTGTTTAGGTGATGTTGATAAATTGTACAAATATCAGAAGTTTTCTCTGAAGGATTTCCTGGGTAAAAAGTTTACAATAAAAACTGGTATGTGTATACATTTCAACAAAAGACTGTATGGTATTACTCTTATTGCACTACCAATCCAGTTGGTGAGGGGCTTCATGTTTATAATACAAAGGTGTTGACAGAGTCTCCTTCTGTATAACCAGTGTCCTTGTGTACCAATCTTATTAAAATCAGATCTCCACTGTCCTATGTGAAGATCTGACAGCAACTGCTTAAGGGTCATGTTCTGGTGACCTTTTAATTTGCCAATGGAGATTCAGCTTTCAAAAATCTGAAAGTGAATCAAAACATCTGGCACAGATTGATGCTCTTCAGTCATAATGCTCAGTCTCCCAAACGTGAAGATATAAGACTTCATCTGAATGGCTTATAAAATTAGTGACTATGGTAATACCACAGGTCAACAGAACATAACCCCTCAGCTGTCGCTGTCAGAACTTCACATAGGACAGTGGAGATCTGATTTTAATCAGATTACTTCATGTACAGGTTCTTGTAAAATAGAAAAAGTTATCAGCTTTAAACTTTATAAACATTTTGGTTCACAGAAAGCATAAAGCACAAGATAGTTGGATAAAATAACAGTTTTGTTGAGATATTCAAATGGTAAAGACTTTATTATGTTCTTGGATAAAGTATTTTTTTGTTAAAAGGTCAGAGTTTAATTTTCAATGGCCAAATTCAAAAAGCTTTATTATGTTTCTTTGTTACCAGGTTTAATTGGTTATGAGTTTGATTTGTGTGGTCCATTGGAGGAAATTAGCTCAATTATACTATTTTTATCATCTGACTTGCTGAAGCCAGGTAAACAAGGGCAGTCATATAAATAACAAAGGCGCAATAATAACACCTTATTCATAACATTAATTTAGAATTGCATGTTGCTGATTCGGTGCAATTAAAGCATAAATAGAAATGTTTTTGTTTTGTACTTTGAATCCAATAATTGATGAATTTACCTGTATGTTGAATAATTGAGTACAGCTCATACTGACAAACCTGATTTTCTTTATGAACTTCTGCATGTCATTCAAAAATGTGTGAAAAAAACAAATTTCTGATTAATAACCAAAAAAACATGACTGTTAACAACTCTGATCCATCCAAATAAATTAAGTAAATAACTCAATTACTTGTCAAGTTATTAAACTGAGACATTTCAATACAAAAGTGATTTTTATGATTTACTGGCTAGCAAATGCATGTTTACACATACTAAACCTGTTATATATAAAATAAATTCTATCAGTGAGTGATTTTATTGCTCAATAATAAATTCTGTTGGTGGGTCCGGAAAGGCATTAATAGCATCTTAGGGTGGCAATCCAATTTCAAAACTGCCTTCCTCCGGTCCCATGTATGTTTTAATGGAACAGCTCTAATTGACAAGCAAAATGATTATGCCAGATATAAGGTTACATTATCATTTCCTACATTGGTCAAACATAATTAATGATGATTACTAGTGTATATTTTTTATTTTTGAATATTCAAAGCAGATGAGAAATAAATACCTTAAATTAATAGATAAATCAAAATTGAAATTTACACTTAATACCTTCCTGTGATAGGTGTTTGATTAGACTTAAAGCACTAAGTAACCATCTCTTCTACATTAATGTATCCACATGAGAGTACACTTAAATCATGGAGTAAACAATCTCTATTAAAATAAATGTTAAACAGAAAATACACTAATTATAAACTCAGTGTAGTAAACACCTGGTGCAGTTCCATTCGGCTCTTTAATCCAAAAGAATTCTGTTGGAAGAAATGAAGAAGATTAAGACTGTGTTCTGCCAGCGGTCTAAATGTTCTGATTTGAGGGGGGCTTTTCCGAGCTCCAAATCCCAATTCAGATAAAACTTTCTGAAATTCATCATCAGTGTCTTTCTTCCAAAACTCGGATGCTGTGACATGATTGATTTCTTTTATTTCTGCACTGCCATTCTGCTTATCTCCTGAAATTTTAGGCCCAGTCTTTTGTCTTTTGTATCTGAACTTTTCTAGTCTTGGATTGATTGATTTTAGTTCTTCTGTAGAAGATGACACTTTTGCTGAACTTCTTGTCCTTCTCTGCACCATAGTCATGGGATATCTTAAATTGCAGACTTTCTGACTGAAAGAAGAAAATGCTAAATTTAGGCCAGAAATCCATATTAATGTCAAATTTAGGCTAGATATCCATGTCAGTGTTAAATTTAGGCTAGAAATCCATGTCAATGTTAAATTTAGACTAGAAATCAATATGTTAAATATAGGCTAGAAATCCAAGTAAACAAACAAAGCCTATTTGTGAATTGATGAACTGATTTACTACAAACATATAAAATATATAACGTATCCATCCCATTGTCCTGTACATAATTTCAAACAAAATACATTAATGTTTTTCATTAAGCACATATCCTGTGGACTATTATGTGAATACACTAGCGGAAAATTGATTGAAACACATATCCTGTGTACTATTCTAATAATACACAATTGGATAAGTCATTACAACATATCCTGTATACTGTTCTAATAATACACAATTGGATAAGTCATTACAACATGTCATGTGCACTGTTCTAATAATACACAATTGGATAAGTCATTACAACATATCCTGTATACTATTCTAATAATACACAATTGGATAAGTCATTACAACATGTCATGTGCACTGTTCTAATAATACACAATTGGATAAGTCATTACAACATATCATGTGCACTGTTCTAATAATACACAATTGGATAAGTCATTACAACATATCCTGTATACTATTCTAATAATACACAATTGGATAAGTCATTACAACATGTCATGTGCACTGTTCTAATAATACACAACTGGATAAGTCATTACAACATATCCTGTATACTATTCTAATAATACACAATTGGATAAGTCATTACAACATATCATGTGCACTGTTCTAATAATACACAATTGGATAAGTCATTACAACATATCCTGTGCACTGTTCTAATAATACACAATTGGATAAGTCATTACAACATATCCTGTGCACTGTTCTAATAATACACAATTGGATAAGTCATTACAACATGTCATGTGCACTGTTCTAATAATACACAATTGGATAAGTCATTACAACATATCCTGTGCACTATTCTAGCAATACACAAGTGGAGAAGTGATATATCACGTTTGCTAAGTACCAAGCTAGTCATGTATAAGCTATAATCTACCTGACTTGGGCATATTACCATGGCCTTGTATTTGATCTCTAAAAATTGCTGCGGGGTTAGTGGTGAACTCTTAAGCAAAGATTACCATGACCAGCCAGAGCCTGAAAACTTTAGCAGGCAAAGGCGAACAGTAGCGTCATATAACAAAGGCTTGCCGTTATCATAGCTATATGTTAAAGGTTAGTTCAAGGATCAAAAGGAAAGTCCACAGGGTGAACGGGGCGTGTTCTTGTCCGTCCCCACATTGACAGACAGCAAGAGGGACATTGTCCGCTAAGTTTAATTGGATCAGTCCACAGCGATATCCAATCAAAATTTAGATATTAGGTGTGATTACAATTCAGACCCGAATGATACCTTCCAAAATCGTAAAGAGTAATTTAGTATTCGCCTTGAAGGATTGCAGATTAATAGGGTTTACTCTGAGAAAGAAGCCACTCATAATCTGGCGGCAGCACTTAGAGGTAGATTCTAAGGAAAGACAAAGCTTCAAAAAGGTCAGCAAGTTATTTGCTCAGTTTTTGCATAATATTACGACATCATAATTGTAATTATTTGTAGTATGTACACTTAATTGCTAGGATCGTTTAGTATGTAGAATTACCTTTGCAGTGTTTTATTTACATGCGTATTTGAGAAATGGGCTTGAGCCTTATGTAGAGAATTATTAGATGCGAGGCGGAATTATGTAGATTGTTAGCTTGTGGTCAGAGTAATTTTGTAATTCGCTATATAGGTTACTTTGTAGTAAACCGTGCATTTATTAATGCATTATGTTAGAATTTACACATGCTTGAACTGTGAATTTGGAAACATGGTTGAAGTATGTAAAATTAGTTACTATGGATGTATGCATATATCAGAGCATGAATATTTGAATATTTGCTTACTTTGTATGAGTTGTAAGGTAAAGAAATGCATCTGATTATTGTGATATTGTTTAGTATAACAGGATTAGGAATATGTACTGATGTGACGGAATTTACTGAATGATGCATGTATAAGAAGTAATTGATACCGTGCTGTATTACGACGTTTTGTTTTACAATACAAGAATGTATGGGTATCTCGATGTGAACGAATGCATGATCAAAGAAATTTAATAGCAGTTATCTGATGATAGGTTGTGTGTAGTGCAAGATGAAAGGGCTAAGGAAAAAGACTGTACCATCCTTGTGTTTTCACAGGAAGCTTTTAGGGGACAGAGAACTTCTGGTTCCATTGGGTCCCAAGTCTTCAAGAGTTGGAGATGGAATTGAGATGGTAGCCGAGACAGTTGAAGTCGATAGAAGCGTGGTTGTGGGGGGAGAAAGTGGAGGAGGAGTCTACAGAAAGTCGAGGAGGAAGAGGAGAAGGAATTGCGAGAAATAAGAGAGAGAAAGGATACAACATATGAATAGAAATACAAAGACAGGTGGAAATCACCCTCACACTGCTAATCAAGTGAGGTAATAGGCTTATTAAAGGGTTGAGCAGAAGGAGTGTAATTGGAAATTTCAGTCATTTGATTACTGAATTGTTATTAAATTGTTATTTATTGAATTTCAATCTTTTTTTGTATATTTAACTATCTATCCGTCGGCATTGCTGACTGGGGGGCTCTGAGATTTACATGCAGCTTTCACTAAATTTAACATCCAACAAAACAGAACCTGGGTGGGACTTCTATAATAGTTTAAATAAAATATTGGGAGCACCCTACCTCAACCGTATAGTTCGTCATGTGATAAAAACGCATCCTGTGGTCTACTCTACGAACACACAAGTAAAAAAT